>WAAB01019486.1:57390-74461 GCA_013389865.1 Piaya cayana | reverse complement strand
CCAGGGGAGATTTAGGCTAGATATTAGGAAAAAATTTTTCACAGAAAAGGTTATTGGGCATTGGAATAGGCTACCCAGGGTGGTGGTTGATTAACCTTCCTTGGAGGTGCTAAGGCACGAGTGCATGAGGTGCTGAGGGGCATGGTTTAGTGTTTGATAGGAATGGTTGGACTCGATGATCCGGTGGGTCTCTTCCAGCCTGGTTGTTCTATGATTCTACGATTCTATGAAAGCTGAAGAGGGACTTTTTACAAAGGCTTGTAGTAATAGCACTAGGGGCAATGGGGATAAACTGGAGAGGGCAGATTTAGACTAGGTAAGGAAGAATTTCTTCACCGTGAGAGTGGTGAGGTACTGGCATAGGTTGCTCCAGGAAGCTGTGGATAGTTCATTTCAGCTACAATCTTGGAGCAAAAAAAAAAGGGGGGAGGGGGCAATAATTCAACAAGTCAAGGGAGCTGGAGCTAAATTTCAATTCAAATAGTAACTTTATTAGTTGTGCCTCTAAAGAGGCTTGCAATAGAAAGACATAGAAAGAGAGAGAGAATAAGGAAAAAGATGGGGAGAAAAGGGGTTTACAGCTACCACCACGGGTCCACAGACATCCAGCGTCTCTAAGGGTCCTGGTCCAGGAGGCATTCTGCTGCTTCTGTCTTTGATTAATGTGACCTCACGGTGGCAAAGATCTTCAAAATTCAGCTGCTCCAGAGCTGTCTTATATGCTAGTCGATCTCCTTGTGATCCTGTGGAGATGTGCCAATCTTCACCTAGGGGGCCACACGTGCCAAGAGAGGAGAGTCTGCTTTGGAGGCTGATCTCCTCCCCTTGCACATGCGCTCCTCCTGCCCATGGTGGTCAACTTGGGTCCCCTGATGAAAGCCAGTAGTCATCATCTTTCACAATAGTAGGCTGCAGGGAGGCTTGGAGACAGGTACAAGCATGCTCTGTTGGGGCATGGGTCTCTGGTAAGTCCTGTTGTTAATTTTCCTGTAATTTTCTCTTGCTGCATGGATCTTTCACAATAGTACAGCGCAGGGAGGCTTGGAGGCAGGTACAAAGCATTCTTGCGATAAGCAGGTAGGTACAGGTAGCAGGGAGGCTTGGGAGAGGTACAAAACTTTCCTTGCTAGTTTTGTACGAGTTTCAGCTGCTTTCCTGTATCTGTTATTACAGTCAAGTTTTGAGGCTTGGCACCTGATGAGAAATGTTGAGGCAGAAATCAATCTTTTGACAGACCCTTACAATGCCCCATCCCTGGAGATGTTCAGGGCCAGCTTAGATACATTATCAATTTAGATTATAAAGCTTTTTTAGGGTAGACACTGTTTTTCTTAGTTTTGTGCAGCACCCAGCACACTGGCATCCTGACACGGGAAGTGTTCTCATCTGCAGAATAAATACATTTGTGAGTATTCACAGCAGTAATATTTTCTGCCGTTTATACTCTTTAGCTCAGCATTTTAACACAATGCATGAGGTGCTATATAGGATACCATTTTCTCATAATGAGTTATGCTACAGGTTGAAGTTAACCTTACTGATCTTGCGTGCTTTAAAGACTGGAGAATAAATTGGAGCTGAAGTAAACTGGGAAAAGAAGAGCTGATATTTGGGCATATTTGTTTAATTATGTATTTTTTCTATTCCTGTAAATCAGTAATTTTGACTACATTTTGAGGAGTAGTTCCGTGTAAGTCTCTTGTTGGGTCCTGACTTCCAATACTCCGTGCACTTAAAAACTCGCAAAGGTAGTGGCCTGGCCCAAAATAAGACACTTGATGTCTTTAGTCAGCTTTTAAACACACGTTTATGAATATGTTTTGCCCAGTTTATTTAGTCACCATGAAATACAGTATGACAGACAATTACATAAAAATACAAAGCTATCTATTTCTAAATAGCTTTCAGTGTAAACTGAGACATCTCTGCTTTATTTAACTTCACTGTCATTACAGTTCATGGAAGTTATATACCGGTTTCTTCCCAGAGTGCTTTCTTGTAACAAGTCTTGAAATACTACCACCTGATGTGTAATGTGTTTTGGATGCAGCAGCAGGAAGGGTAGGTGTTGAATCTGCATTGCTAACATGAGCGATCTTGAACTCAGTAGGCCTGTCCAAAGGAGTGGATGTTAAGAGGCTCAGGGTCTTAATTTGAGAGACCCTGAACTGAAGCAAGCTCTGTATTTGTAGACTGTATAGTCCACTATGTCCAGATGAATGTCTGCTAAAATTATTGCTGTAGTCAGACCTCACTGTAAACTATTTATGCGTGTGTATGGAGTTTACTGAGCTTTTAAGTAAAAGTTAAAAGCTTAAGTGCTTAATCCTCTTTTTCTTTTTTTTAAAAACCAGTGACATTGGCAGTATTGTTTTTAGACCCCAGCACCACGTTTCTTTATACACTTCTTCTGGGAAATAAAGAATAAAACTGATAAAGCTTATTGAGTTTCATCACTGCTTGTTTAGTCGTACAACTATGCACTATAATCTTCTTAAAACTTAGTATAAGTAATCAGGATTCAAGAAATAACACACTTCTGAGAAAAGAGATAAGTGTGTCAGAGACCTCACAGTCCTTTAGGTAGTAAATGAAGCCACTTGATTTTCAGGAGGAAGCAAACCTGTGTATCAGTTTGTAGAACTGTCCCAAGATTGCCCCCAGTACAGTGGAAGATATCAGTATCACCCTAGTTGGATGTAAGCCAGAGAAGAATCCTTTTGTAATGACTGATTGTTTTCCAGTGTTAGAAACCAGAGTACGCTATGTGAAAATACTTTCTGCTGACCTACAGAGCTGAGTTTTCATGTCAGCATCAGGTAACATTGATGTTTGCCATCTGAAGGTCCATGCGATTCTCTTGTAATCAGAATATCCATATTAGAAAAGCTTCGAAATCCTTCCCTTCCCTTCCCTTCCCTTCCCTTCCCTTCCCTTCCCTTCCCTTCCCTTCCCTTCCCTTCCCTTCCCTTCCCCAAGAGCCTAAGATAAGGTTTCACCTGCAGCATAGCTCCTGTGGGGCAACCCAGCACCACCAGATAGAGATTGCATCTTAGCTTTCTATGGANCTTTAGCTTAAATTAAAAAAAAATATATCCACTTTTTGTAATAATAATCTTATATCGCTGGCCCCAGCTCACTGCTTGACCTTGCATTTGAGGTAGGGAGAGACTGCAAACAGAGGTGATTATAGAAAAAAACGCAACTGTGCAGCACACATCATACTTAACACATTATCATTTCTAAGAAAAGATGAATGGTGTCTGGAAAAACACTATTTAGAAAAAAAATATATTAAAAAGTATGCTTTAACATACTCTGGCAAGTAGGAGCTGGTGCCAGGCTCCTGGTGAGCAGAAAGCAAGAGAAGATTGTGTTTGGGGGGTTCCTGCACTCACTCCAGCCGACTTTGGCTGCCAGCTGGCATAAGTGAGAGCAGCTCCATGACTTGCATGTGCACCACAGACTCGGGGAACCGTAAGCTGCCTTTAGCAGATTTTGGCATGGGAAAAATTCTGGCCTGTGAAGTGTTTGAACTAAGCATGAGTAGGCAGATGCAGTCTTAGTGGTGCAGGAAACCTTCCCCAGAGAGCTTGTTGGAAATGTTCAGATTGGCTCCAGTTAAAACACCAACTCCAAACACATGCTAGAGAAATATGGATTCACTCCAAGGCTTGCAGTTGAGCTCTTTGTTCAGCCAAGCCCCTGCTTTGCAGGTACTCTAGAGTTGTATGAAAGTGTGAGCCAGGTTTCAGTAGAAAGGTTTGTGATTCAAGTACCAGTCTAGAAGATGCTAAATAGTGTCTTGTTCCAGCAGCAAAAATAATCATCAGAAATAACTGTATGAGACAAGAAGAAAGTCAGCCAGAGACAGAGGTTTGCAGCCGACACTGTCTCCAGTCTGAATGCTGAAAATAAAGATTGTAATTTTGTCTCAGTAGGGGGCAGAGAACACGGAAAGAGGAACTGAAAGATGAATCCAGTGTTACCCTCTCAAGACACATTCAATTTAAATTGAAAAGGTCACTGCCTACATGATTGCATCACCCACCGAGCCAGATCCATTGAAGGTATAAGGCTTTGACAGGTTGTCTGTTTTTACCAAGGGTGAGGCAATTCAGGTGCAGCTTGCAGAAAAAAAAAGCCAAAAAGTCAAATACAGACATCTTGCTGAAGTGTAATAAATGAGAGAAGAAAAAATAACTTCTTTTTTAAAAAAAAATCTTTTATTAGAGTAGATAAACATTTTCTCGACTGTTTGCACATTTTGTTATTCCAGAAATATAGCTTCTAAAATTGCTTTACCTGTCAACTCTTATTCATTATAACTAAAGCACTTACAGTGCTTAAAAAAAAAAAGGTCCATTTATGAAATGTTCTTTCAATAAGGAGTTTTCCAGGGTCAC
This sequence comes from Piaya cayana, assembly GCA_013389865.1. Classification (NCBI taxonomy): domain Eukaryota; kingdom Metazoa; phylum Chordata; class Aves; order Cuculiformes; family Coccyzidae; genus Piaya; species Piaya cayana. The sequence continues at coordinate 70,055 of WAAB01019486.1, read as the reverse complement.
TTAGTCATATTCTAGGCATTTCCTCATTCTGTTTTTTATGCTTGTATGGTTGGACATTGTTGCCTGGAAGGTTTCTGAGGAATTGCTAGCAAGTATTTTAATTGGGAAGGTATCTGTTATGTTGTATAAGAACTCCTGGTCTACACCATGAATTGATGATTAGAAAATATTCAGCACTGTATAATAATACAGACATTAGCACCTGCATTTCTGTTGGAAGGTAACCTACTCATTGTTGATCCAGAGTTAGAGCAGTTCTACATGTTTTTTTTCTTGACATTGACTCTGTTTTATGGTATTTACTTGATTGGCTGTTAAAATCCTGAGTTCCTGAAAATAGCTATCTATTAAAAGGATTTGTTTTCTTGGCTGTTTCTTTCTTGTACAAAAATTATGAGAGAGGGAATTAAAAGAATATCTCCCAGTGGGGATTTGGCTTTGTTAGAATGTCACCACCAATCTCTTAATTAGCTTCTCAGAATGTACCATGTTGTCTCTCAGTCCTCGGTGAGAGAGAATATGAGTATAAATTAAATACAGTCTATACTACTCCTAAATAACAAAAATCGCAATTACTAAATCAGGGGTCAAGTGAGAGTTCTTTTACAAGAGCGGCATTTCAAAATATTTACTGTCTTAGAAATTTGAAAGTTGATGTAAAGAATGAGAATTAAATATAGTTATTAGGATAGGATTAATGTTTACATTTAAAAATAAACTGTACTTACAAAAGAATATCCAAACCTTTTCTAGTAATACAGCTAAGAAAGGGGAAGATTTCTTCTAGTGGTCTGTGAGATGTGTTGACTCCAGTTGTTAACCTTGATTCCCTATTAATTTATGTAAAGTAAGGACTGAAACCTCTTCCCTATGTGTTCTAATTATTTTTTTCCGGTTCTGCTAAAACTAGTGTGTCTTAAACACAACTGTTCTCTCCAGTGAGGAAGGTGCTTGAGAATGTATAAGATCTTACCTTTTATAGACTGCTTTTGGAGGGAATGAACACAACCGTCAGTCCTGTAGACTCCTTATAAGATTGCCCCTGCCATGGACTATTTCTAGTGTTTTGTGCTTATTCAGCAGTACCAAGTGCCAAAGACAGCTGTCCAGGCTAGTTAGCACATTTATAGAGGTTTCTAAGGGATTATGTGTATGGTACGTTTATCGCTGTGCATCAAAGAGCTCTGGAAGACGTAACACCCATTTCCCCTAGGAGGAAGAGCATTACCACATCTTAAAGAGGGTCAGTACGGCAGAGGAGCTATGTGAATTATTAATATTTCCTTCCATAAAATATTCTAAAAATAAAAATTTCATATTAATTGGAAACATCCTTACTGCCTTTTTGGTGGGGGGGCAAAGAAAGGCAAAAAAAGCAGACATTGAGGACCAGTTGACATACTTTGTCAAAAATACAATGAAATGTTTCCATTCTTTTCATGCTTGTGTTTTAATAGTTCTTTTAAAAAACTGAGAGAAGGAAGGCAAAAGGTAGGACTTCTCTGCACTCTTCCCTGGGGTGGAGAGGATGACAAATTTCGATAAAATATTTCTCAACTAATATACAATCACTTAAACCTATATAATGAGTTTGTCTGAAAAAGACATAGTTGACCAGTTCAAATTCAAAATTTGAAGTGCAGGGTATATCTGTTCGCTGTGGTTTCTGTTACCTCAGTTAGAAAAAATACCTGTGAAAAACGATTTTTTTAAATGTCCTTTTCAAGATCCTTTTATACAGTATTAGAGCTTTATCAGAACTCTACTTTATCATCATTTTTATCATCATTGCAATAGTAATTACTTACTTCAAAGTGGGGTCGTTAGCCCTAATTAATATTTACAAACACATGAGTATTAAGGTGAATCATGTTCTGAAAGAGTGGAATATTTTGTCATAGTAATATGTCTCAGCAATCCAAAACTGCTTACAACACTCTTCTGCTCAGTCGTAGCTGCAGAATAGGTCAAGACTGTCAATTTTTCTCATTCTCTGACTGTAATATAAATTCTATTCTATCAGACTTCAAATAAAAGATTATTTTGTACCAAGTTTGCAGATCTTGGCAGCAGTAACTGTCTTAATTTTAAAATTACAAATTGCTTGAGCTATTTTTCATGTGTAAATTTTTTCTCATTTTACAAACAGATGTCATAGTTTTGGGTGCTTCTTCATAAAGTTTTTTGAAACCATCAGGTTTATTAACAGTTTCTATATTTATAGAAAACTATCTCTTCATGAATATCAAATTATGCTATTATCTACATATGATAGTTTGTAGAAACAGAGCATCTAATTCTACCCACAGTGAGACTGTGGGCATGTTAAAAGAGCCTAGTAGTAGAAAAGCATTACTTCTGAATTTTAGTGTCCAGATGGCCAGAATGTTTGTGTGGGATTTTTTTGTTGTTGTTTTTGCTTTCCATCATCTCTGTTGGAAATGGAGGACTTGTTATTCTAAGCCTATAGTCATTGTTAGAAAAATGAAATTCCATCTGCTATTGACTGATGGAATCTGGGGGAAAATCAACAGAAACCCTGATTTGCTAGGCAGCATTTGCTGCAAATTCTGAGCCCAAAAACTCAAGCCACTGTGCATGGAGAGCTCTGGGTAGCTGGTGATTTTACCTGGTGGACAACAAAGCACATACACATTTGATTACGAAAATTCACTTGTTCATATGATTTCTGTTGTGTCTTAGTCCCTAACACTTCTAAAGATTTTTGTAAAGTGACAGCAAGCTTAATATTAAGTGAATTTTGTATATTTATTTAGGTAAAGGCATGCTAAAATCAAGAGTAGACTTCTCAATACATAAAAATATCTTAGTTGTCATGGGCCAGACTTTCAGAAGCCTCAAATGCTTTGCAGTTAGTTCAGTAGAAGTTGTTGAATTGTTGGTATTTTTCAGGAAATTTGGCCTTACTTCCAGGATGCTGGGTGTATATTTCGGTAGACTCACAAAACTCTAGGGAGGGAGAATGGCAGTGATTCCTTTTGTACATCCTTTACCCCATGAACATCTCTTACGATGACATTTCAGTTTTATGTAATACAGCTAGAACTGTTCCTAGCCCTGCTTTTCCTTAGTCATTCCTTTCCTAACTCCTTTTGGTTATGGCAGTCTCTAAGGCTCACCTCCTGAAACTTTTATGTCAAAACTGTTGCTGGTGCTTGGCTTTCTGAGCATTTTATAATCCTGATCTTCAGCTACTTAATTATACCACTGTTGAATTGCGTATTTATGTTTTAGGTACTGTTCTAAATCAGTGAAGTCCTCTATAAAGGGCTTAGGGATGTTTTAGCACTTGGGCGCATGAAGGAACTCAGTTATCAGTCTCAACTCTAGTAAGCACGTTTGGCACAGCTTGCCCTCCTCCTCCTGTGTTTCCCAGAAGATTGCTTCGTACTTGATTTATCCATGGGTGGATTATCCAGGTTTCTGTATAGTTTGTACTGCAGATGTCAATCAAACAAGGAAACAAACAACAAATCTATAATTACAGTCAGATTTTCCAATTTTCAAATGGATTTAAAGCCGCAATATTCTTCATACTTAAAACTCACTTATAAGTATTTTAGTGGTACTTCAGATTGACAGGAACTGCAATTGTTCCCTGAAAATCCAAAAGTAGTACAAAGATTCAGAAGGCAGGCTGGCCAAGTCCAACACTAGCCACTAAGAAATGTGTTTCACAAGCAGTATTCTGTGCTGGTGTGCTCTCTCTTTTGTAAGCAATGCCTCAACTTAGCATTTTAAATCAATGAGTTTTTCTGGTCTCAAGTCTTCAGCTGTCATCAGGAACACTCTTTGTACCTGATAGGCGTTTGTAGGAGTAAACTCACTACTCAGGAGACAACCAGACACACTTTTGCTAAGAAATCTTATGGAGATAAAAAGCAGGAGTGGGGGGAGGCAAGGAAATAATCAAATATTTTAATTTTTAGAGCAGTATTTGAATAGCAACCGGTAAGAAAGGCTTGAGTCTCTCATTGAATGAGAAAAAAAGTAAAATTTTACAAGATGATAATTCACCTTGTGTGCTGAATGAAGTGGGTTGTGTTGGAACTTGATCTAAGAATGCTGTCAAATATAAGAGAAACTAAAAAATGATCCCTAACAAAAATGTACATTGTCCACATTACGCAGTAACTGTCCTGTGATGTGTGACAGCTGTTCTCTGTGAGGCAGTGAACTTGAAGGTGGTACGGAGGACACTGAGAAGCACATGCTTCTTGTGGCTAGTGTCTGCTGTTTTATAGATATGCAGTATATTATGTAGATGGGCTAGGATGGACATGTCCTTTCAGCTGATAAAAAACCCTCTAACTGTCAAGAAATGCATAGTAAGATATTTATACATGCTGTTTCTTGACAATAATACTATATCTGCCATTCAAGAGGAACGGCCTTCAATTCTACTTTACAGTAAAGATATTTACATTCATCTTATTTTTGAGGCCAAACAACGTTTCACATTGTATACTTTCATACTTCTTTTGTTGCAGGGCTTTCTATGCTATGTTTGCATAAAGAATAATATTTATTCTGAATTCTGTAGCTAAGGTTGTTTTGTTATGATGAAATAGACATTTCTTTATACCTAGAAATAATAGTGGGTTCTATGATGTAGGCAGTCTAAGATTTATAGGGTCCTTAAATGCTCATTTTCTTGCTGTTAAGTACTTGGCTTTTCTAAATGAGGTGATAGATAACTCTGTTGTTCACAGAGATATAAGGGGAGGGATCAGTGCTTTGCACTTTGGTATAGTCTTCTTTTATCTGCATTTCACCTGAATGCAAACATCTCCATGCCTTTGAAAAATGTACATTCGTGCTATTAACTTGTTTTGTGCCATGCCTGCATAAATGCAAAAATTTCAGCATCACCCTATATGTAACCTCACTGAGTTTACTTTTAATGGATAATATCTTTTTTACTTTCTCCTTTTTATCAAGTCTCTCAGTTACCAGACAGGGGAAATAAAATATCTTTTTTTTTTCATCAGATCTTGATATGTCCTTTTGTTTTATTAAAATAAAAAAGTCAACAAATTTTATTTAGTAGCTTGTAATGGAAATATTTTCTAACAATTTTCAAAGTACAATAAATGTTTTAAAACATTTTTATCCATGCTTGAGAAACTAGCTCCTCTAGGTATCACTGTCAAGATATGGTACTGTTGTGTAGTATGATATACTGCAATATCAGTGAGTAGGTAGAAGATCAGACAGAGTATATTAACAAAGCAAGAGGAATTGTAATATACTTAAGCCTTAAAAATATATTAAACTTTCCAGTTGACAACTTGTGCTGAAGATATATGCTGGCCATTTGGGTTTTTTGTTAAATCTCTACGTATGCTTGGGTACCCATATGACCTCTGCAATAGTTCCTCTACCTGTTAAATAATTGAAAAAAATATCACCTGTGGGACTATAAGTTCGTTTATTTGAAAAATCCTGGTTTGTTGTTGCAAGGAAAAATCTATCTCTGTAATCATGATGTGAAGAAATAATTTTATCTTTACATTGTTGCACTCAACAGAGAGCAACTTCGCACATATTTAGGGGTAAATCTTATCTTAAAATGATGAGATACTAGTTCCTACATACATCCAGCATACATTGTTCTGAATGCTCCTCATTCACACTTAAGGATCTTGCCAGCTGGCAGGAGTCTACTTAAAATGAAATCACTGATGAAAAGATGGTGAAAAGAATCTTCTTAATAACACTGTGAGTTGAATTGGGTCTCAGATTCTCTCCAAAACAATCCTTAATGCTTTTGTTTAAGTGTTATGTATTGTCTTCAAATATAGTTGACAGGTGAGATTTTAAGGAGATTTAGTTGAGAGGGGGTGAGGGAAAGTTGAAAGGAGCATTAACAAGGTGTTTCAAAATTGATAGGACAGAAAAAAGGGTGTTTAGTATTTCTTTGTGCTAATTGATGACTCAGTAGTGGGGTTTCATAGTTTGCAAAAACACTGTCCTCTGCCTTCCCAACGACTATGACAACTTTCTGTTTGTGCTTGTTTCAAGCTGAAAAAGCAAAGATGTTAAAACAGGACTTCAGAGAGTAAGTTTGCAGCTGATGCAGAGGTTAGGTATTATCGGTGTTACTCTGTATCACTAATTTTTGTTAATAACTCTTCAAACAAGCAATGTTTTAGCCCACTGTTGCTTCATTTATATCATTAAGTAGTAGACTGATACGTTGTCCTGCTACTTGAAAAACAAGAACAAACAACCAGGAAAAAACAGAACAAAGTACAGAATATTGATCATCAGATAACAAGGAAAGGTTATTTATCCTGATCTTTCTCTAATTTAATTCACTTCGGAGAGCTTATTGCAAGAAGACGTTTAACAACTTGTCTGTCTGCGGCTAAGTTTACAAGTCTTATTGAATAAGGTAGGAGATAGTTTTATAAACACTTCAGCTGGTACCCCTGCTAGAAAAAAAAAGTAGTGCTACTACCCATTCCCAGTTCCCTGTTTCTCCCCTGTGTTAGCAGATGATTTCTACAGCTAGAGTTAGAGAACTGGTTTGGATTAATACTGTTGCATGTATTTACCAGGATGGATTCAACTTAGGTGAGTTTCCTGATCAAGTTCTCTTGCTGACTATGGAAACAATTCTGTCAGCTCAAGGAAACAGCAGCTCAAATACCAGAATCATCTCTAAATTGAATCTTTTTTTTTTGTTTACTGGCAACCCTGCATTAGTTGCTAGAGGACTTCATGAATTCAAAAATTACATCTGGACAAGTAAGAGGCTATGTGTAAATTGCTTTGGTAGGTGCAGTGAATATTATCACATGTTTTTTAGGGCAAGCAGTGCACCTTAATTTGGGTTGGACAGGTCATACCTGCTCTACACACTGATCACAGTGCTCTACAGTACCGAAGGTGCCTCATAGATGTCTGGGCATCACACATACAGGTTTCTTCAGCATTAGCCTGTCTGCCTCCGCCACTGCCCTCAGTGACCACATCTCCACACCCAAGAGCAAGGACTGTAGCAGCAGCTGCTGCCTAGCTCCTTTTTGAAATTAATTATGCAGCCGTGTTGCATACTGCTGCAAGTCAACCTGCTGAAGGCAACAGGCTTAGGGCTCTCATGACCCTACAGGATAAACTGAAGTGTTCCACAGTGTGAAGTAGCACATATGTCCGACACTGAGAGTAAAACTGCAGGGAAATGCATGAAGAAGCTGGAAGGTGGCCACAACACATGTAATGCTTGTGTGTGTTATGTCAGAAGATTTCCCCCCTACACCTTACCCCCGATTTGTGGAGAGCAATAACATAGGGAAAGACTCAGGATGGAGAATTCTAGAATTCTCTCATCCTCACTGAAACCTTTTTATTCCCATTTGATTTGTATTACAGGAGTGTGCAAAAAAGCCCATAAATTACACACAGTATAAAAAAAAATTGCTTTTATGGAAGAGGCTAAAAAAAGTTAGGGGATAGGATAGATTTCAATACGACATACCTGCAAGTAGAGCTAGCTTATGCGACTTAATTTGTTATAATTTTTGACCTACAGAAATTTCCTCTCAAAAAGAAATTCTGGAAAATAAGAAAAGGAGCAACACAAGACACAATTCAATTGCACTTATGGTTTTCCAGGGTTGCAGTAGTCTGGAATAATGAAGGAAAAAACAGATGGAGCATAAACTTGATAGGAATTTTGCTTCTAGTAGTAAGTCACACATTAGTTAGGACATAAGCTGAACATGACTGAAATCTTCACTAAGGCAGCAGAAGAACAAATTCTTCAAGACATTAATGGGAACTATCTCAGAGCTCATGGACGATGGTCAAACCAGGGGAGATAAAATAATGTCTTCATAAGCAGTGGGGTAGAAGTTTTCTCATTAATTAGCTGTTTCCCCCTTTTAAATTAAATGAAGCAAAGTTGAAAACGTGATACTTCCATTCTGGCTCTTGCTGAGTTGAAAGGAAGGAAAATTTTACAAAGTTGGCAAATGATGGATATACTATAACAAGAGTTTTGAGAGAAATGTTTATCGAGGATGTTACTAGAGGACACAGGGATTCTGTGGATGTATCTTACTTAAGAGCATCGATGTTAGGTGCATTAGCATATAAAAACAGCTGAAATATTAGCTGGTCTTAACCCACTGCAGTGTCCCAGTGTCCCAGGATTTTTTGTGTGGATTTTCTGTGTCCCAGTGACCTGGACAGCACAAATGAGCTGTCTGTGGGGCAATGCAAGGGTCCTAGCAGCACTAATAAACCTCATTTTCCCTGCTCGGCTCCACCCCTGCCCACAGCCAAATCTGGGGCTGTCAGTCCCTGCTCCAGTGACCTTGCAGCAGTGCCAGCCAGAAGCTCTGCCAATGTTCTTTTCTGCCCCCAGGGATGTTCCCTGTGGCCAAGATTGGAGTCATTCCTGCCTCCCTAACGAGTCTGCTGTACTCCCTCATGGGGAGCCCCTGCTGAACCCAGACCCTAGGAGCCTGTGTCTGGCATGATGCCCTGCCACTTGGCACCTTTCAGGGCCCAGGTGCAGGGTATGGAGCACACAGTTCCAGTGCTGGGACTGGTGACTCAATTAAAAAAAAGGAGCAAATAACAGTGAAGTCATTAAGAAAAGTGGGAGTGAGGCAGCACATTTTCTGGCAGGATTTAGAAAGATTATAATGAGGCATGGAATAAATAGTTCATCAAGAAAGCTCAACACAGAGCAAACGTTGGTGGCAACTCAGGTATCAGTAAGAGAAGCAAAAGAAACTAGACAGCAGCTCACAGGGTTATGTCACATGACGATGCCAGGATCCTAGGATGTCAGAGAGTGGCAGTGAACACAGTTGGTCAAGGCTTTTCCCTAACTTCCTGGCACTGCAGTCCACACAATTGCCAGTGTCACTCCTGAGGACAGATCAAAGGTCATAGAGCTCATTGGTGGATGCTGATGTGAAAGGGATGCAAAGTTACATGAAATGTGAAGGCTGCAAAAAGTCTTTGAATTATGTTGTAAGGAGAATACAGGTAATGTCGCAAGGGAGATAGAAAAAAATCACAAAGGTGAGTTTTTGGCTGTGGTTACATATTTATAACTGAATCCATTCTCAAAGCCAATGCAATAGATACTTAATATTTAGCTGTGGTTCTTCAAAGCCTCCAAGGTATCTTTTGTTTCCTGCTTTAGGGAAACTAGAAAGATTTTCTACTCCATTATCAATATTTTTTGCACCTTTCTGTGTTCGAGACAAGTGTCCTTGAAAGGGTAGCAGGTTTGGATTTCCTGATTGTCATGTAGACAAGAATGTTTTCAAAATAAAGGCACACAATCCATTTGTAAATTTTCCTGAATATATGAAAGTCTAATCAGGTTGACTCAGACAGCCAAACTATGACATATCTCATTTGAATTCTCTCTTCCTCCAGGCCTTGTCTACAAGAAATATGCATACATTGTATTGTAAGTAGAAAACATGAATGATAACAATACTCAACTCTGGTGAAGTTGTGAATGCATTTTAGTTTTAAATGCACCTGAGCATTTGCCTTTTTTGTATATTGGATGTAGCTGTAACAGCCCTATGTAATGCCTTTTTTTTTGTTGCCAACAATATAGTCCTGAAGCATCACAACCTTCCCATTTTTCCTAACCGTTAGTAGATGATGGTATTTTCTGTAGTAAACTGCATGTTTATTGATTTGTTTAGTGATTTTGCACACCCTACTTGTTTGAGTAGTTCCTCCTTATGGGAAGGCTACCATTAAGTACAGATGTATTGGTGGTGTGGGTATGATTTATGGGTCTTCACTCCATTCTGAGAAATTTCCTGTTTGATTCAAATAAACATTTACTGGTTATTATATATACTGAACTGCTAGCTGGTTTTGATTTTTAACATTACCTTTCATAGTCTATAGGTAAACAATAACTACTTCTCACATCATTGAAAACAGTGTTCATAGCTGGCCCTCTTAAAGAACCTATTTGAAATGTCTTCTCAATGGAGAAGCAGGAGTGGAGAAGGATCTCATTTGAGGAAAAACTTTGGTACACAGGTAAGCAGCAAGTTCAGTGTTTCTAAGCAGTATAAATAAAATCAAGTTCTGTCACCCTCAAGGTGAGGGCCAAAGCAGCTTGTGTTTGCTGGCAGCAGCAAAGGTATTTTCTGTCATTGTGGTCAGATGGGAATAATAGGGAAGCTTGAAGCATAAGAGGTTAATTGGGCTGTGGAGAAGAGAGGAGGGGAAAAGTGATCTTAGTAGGGCTGTGAAAATCTGTAGAAAGAGATGTTTCTTACTTCTACCATAGTTTGAGGGCTGCAACCTGCCTCTAGAGGGTCTTCGTGGTGGCTATCATGATTATATTTGTTAGGTCCATGCTGTTTGATTGTAGATGGCCATACACTGAAAAGCAGGTTGCAGAAATGGATTCTTCTCTCCTAGTCCACTGCCCTCAAATATCTCTATTAGGACCTCTTCACATCCTAATGTAAGATCTGAATGTGCACCTGTGTTTTCTTCTGCTCTGTCTGCCTCTGGTTCCATCACGCTTATGCTGATCTGATTGAAGACTGGAGAGGGAGGACAAAAATGACCTAGCACTTATGACATCCTGTGGGCCTTTTCCCCCTTTTACTGAACATTGGTTTTTTTTTAAAATTCATTAGCATAAAGTAGTTTCTTAATTTGACATGTTACATGATAGCCCAAGAAACCAACCAGTCATGAAAAAGTTTGTAGTTTAATTTATTGCTTTGTCAGACATATCACTGTGGTCCATGTATTTTGCACTAGCATGGCTGGATACTGTCTGAAGCACAAATTTTATAGCTCTTTTGGGGTTTGGGTTTTCCTGTTTCATTGCGCTGACTTTAAAAGTCAGTCTTCGTCTTTCTTATTCAAAAGTCCTCCTATTTGCCCTCCCAAAGAATAGGGAGAGATTTGACATCTCTAAAATATTTATGGGATGGAAAAACATTGATGCTATTAATAAATTTAGTATGATATGTATTTTGAATATTTTCTTGGCAAATAAGGTTATTTGAGTACCACATTGTTAACTTCTCTGCTTGTTTGTCTCTCTTAGCAAGGCAATACCATTGCAGATTTCCATTATAGAGAAGAAATGACAGAAAGTTTGACACACTATCATTATGTGAAAGAATGCTAACTGGCAGTTACCATACTCCTAAGGGTAACCTTTTCCTTATCATCAGAGATGTTTAAACCAGATCCAAAATATGAGGGAGTTTATATCACATACTGATAAAATGTGCTTTATCATCTTTTTAAATACGTCATTGACAAACTGGATCTTTCAACTGCAGAGAGCTTATTTAACACTATCTGAAGGAAAGGCTGATGCTGTCTTTGTTTTGCTCAGTTTGCAGCCACTGTGTTTGTGTTCTTATCTCAATGAACGCAAGCTGCACCATGAATGGACTTCATCTGAATTAAAGATAATTAAGATAAGGCTGGCTGCAAAGTCTGTCACTTTTTTCTTCATCTGTCATTACCAGAAGTGAGACCACTTTTGCTGCACAGTAGATGTGTTGTGATTCCAGTGCCTTTCTCCAAGAGAGGAGAGACACTTTTCAGGTAGCTCAGCAAGTTGAAGATTCATTACAGTGCGTATAATTAATGAGTGTCAGCAATGAGACAAGTGATAAACTTCAGAGTTCTTTGGGGGAAAAAAGGAGTTTTGGAAAGTAACTTTGAAATAAATGTTAAAATGAGGACTATAAGAGAATCAACATTTAAGAGGGCTACATTTAATCTGAATTACTTGAAATGGCAATTTTCTTTTATCAGAATCAAATATTCCAAGAAAATGGTACTTAGAGCTATTGTGCAAGATATTTTTAAGTCCTTGTGATTCAAGGATAGAAAAAAATGTCAGGAAACATTATGATTTGTTCTTATATTTTATTTTATTTTTCAAAATCGAAGATGACAAAGCCCTCATTTCACATCTAGAAATACTTGAAATATTAGGCTCTTCAGGGGGAGAACAGACTGAAAAACAGTTAGGCTACTAAACCAAATAATAGGCTTTTCTTAGCTGTATTGACCATTATTAACTTGACTACATCAGTCCGATAATATTCTTATTTCTAAAGGACTCTTAATGCTGCTTTTTCCTCAAGAGAGAGTGGCAATTCATAAGTTAGTAGCTGATGCATATGGCTAACTGACTCCCCCTGTTGTGTTTGTCTGCAGAAAGCTGTTTTCTACAGTCAGCTGCTTTTTGTGGCACAAGGAAGAAGTCTCCAGAAGCTGGTGCATTTTGGTTACCTTAGTTTGGTCAGCCATCCCTGTGCAAAGTGCATGGCAACTTTAATAATCTTGCTGAAAATATTGTGTACAATGCACTCTTCAGATTGCAAATGCCTTGAGTTTTCTGTTTATTTTTTTAAGATTAAAGGAGGTTTTAATGTAATCAAAGGGATCATTACTGCTGGGAGGTTGTCTGTGTTGAACCATAGCTGAAATATATACTGAATATTTTGAATCATAGAATCATAGAATCACCAGGTTGGAAGAGACCCACCAGATCATCGAGTCCAACCATTTCTATCAAACACTAAACCATGCCCCTCAGGACCTTGTCTACCCATGCCTTAAACACCTCCAGGGAAGGTGAATCAACCCCCTCCCTGGGCAGC
>WAAB01019486.1:44874-57318 GCA_013389865.1 Piaya cayana | reverse complement strand
GAGTACAGGGGCACAATCCCTTCCTGGTCCTGCTGGCCACAGATAACTGCTTTCTCCCTAGGAATTATTCTGAACTAGATCTTTCTCCAGACCTGTCCTAGAGTGCAGTCTTAAAAATACTGAAGTGACAATAAACTCTAAAACTGATGAAGACAGTGTTGGGAGGAATAAAAATGAGTTAGAACAGGAGTGACTACTAATCTCTTACTTATCAGACCTACTGTTTCCAGAAAAGAAATATATCTAGTCATGTCTTGAAAGCAGCATCTTCTAAGGTAAGTGCCAAGATCTTTCAACGATCTTCCACTCTATTTAGTTTATTTAAAGTGATTGAATAATTTAAGTCAGCTTTCTAGACAATCTGTTACTTAAATTAACATACAAATATATTAAATACTCTGATTACCTTATATAACACAGTATCACAAGAAGCAGTGTTTAAAAGCTAGCTTTGTGTCCTTTGCAGCCTATACAAACTTCAAGGTTGTGGAATAACCTGATTCTTACTCTGTTATGTGTAGGAGAATGCCAGTGAGAAGGGACTTCTTAGAGGTTCTATTATGTTTTGATAAACACCCTGTCTCAAGGCAAGGTGTTTCTTCCAGAACACTATTTATGACTTTTTCTCCCTTAAGGATATATCCCATAATAAGCTGCTGAAAAATGTTATATTTTCACAGCAAATGTGAAATTTTCAAAGTCATTGGCAGTGTGCCTCATCAGTCCACAAGTAGGTTTGAAAGCCACAGGGGTTTTTGTGTAGGGATTATGTTTCCTACCAGTGCAAATTTTACTAGTCCAAATGCAAAAAAATTTCCATAGTTACTGGGTTTGGGTTTGTTTTGGTTTTGTTTGTTTGTTTGTTTGGTTTTTTTATGTTTTGAGCTGTTGCACCACTGAGCTCCATGACTGGAAGAAAAAAAATGATTTTTTTTTTTTTTTGGAGTAACAGATCTAGTGTATTAAGGAAAATGGACCCAGGACTTGGACCTGAAGTTGATAACAAACATGATCACATTCAAGACATCATCTCAGAGGCCAAAACTGTAAGTGGACAGGCTTGAGCTTGTGTCTTCATCAGTTACTAACTGTATTGTGGCTATTCCTGCTAACTTTTAGCCAGCTTAAGGACCATGTTTCCAATATACAAGATATTCTATGGAATCAAATATCCATTAACCAACAGATGTGATCTATCTGGACTTCTGTAAAGCCTTTGACACAGTGCACCACAACATCATTGTCTCTATATTGGAGAGATATGCATATGATGGATGGGTGGACTTCAGTAGATAAGAAATTGGTTGGATGGTCATATTCAGGGAGTAGTGGTCAATGGTTCAATGTCTAGATGGAGATCCATGAGAAGTGATGTCCCTCAGGGGTCTGTACCAGGACAAGTGCTGTTTAATATCTTCTTCAATGACACAGACAGTGAGATCAAGTGCACCCTCAGCAAGTTTGCAGGTGGGACCAACCTGAGTGTTGCAGTTGCCACACCAGGAGGACAGGATGTCATCCAGAGAGACCTGGAGAAGTGGGCCTGTGTGAATCTCATGAGGTTCAGTAAGGTCAAGTGCTAGATCCTACACCGGGGTCGAGGCAATCCACAGTTTCAATATAGGATGGGGGATGATGTGATTGAAAGCTGCCCTGCAGAGAAGTTCTTGGGGGTGCTGGTTGATAAGAAGCTCAATATGAGCCAGCAATGTGCGCTCACAGCCCCAAAGGCCAATAGTTTCCTGGACTGCATCAAAGGAAGCATGGCCAGCAGGGCAAGGGAGGTGATTCTGCCCGTCTGCTCCTCTCTTGTGAGACCTCACCTGGAGTATTGTGTCCAGTTCTGGAATCCTCAACATAAAAAGAATATGGAGCTGTTGGAACAGGTCCAGAGGAGGGCTACAAAGATGGTCAGAGGACTGGAGCACATCCCATACGAGGACAGGCTGAGAGAGTTGGGGTTGTTCAGCCCGGAGAAGAGAAGGCTCTGTGGAGACCTTACAGTAACTGAAGGGGCTACAGGAAAGCTAGGGAGAGACTTTTTACAAAGGCTTGTAGTGATAGGACTAGGGGCAATGAGTATAAACTGGAGAGGGGCAGATTTAGACTAGACATAAGGAGGAATTTCTTCACCATGAGGGTGATGAGGCACAGGTTGCCCAGGGAAGCTGTGGCTGTCCCATCCCTGGAGGTGTTCAGGGCCAGATTGGATGGGGCCTTGGGCAGCCTGATCCAGTGGGAGGTGTCCCTGCTTATGGCAGGGAGATTGGAACTGGATGATCTGTAAGGTCCCTACCAACTCAAATGATTCTATGATTCTATGATCCTGGCCATTTCATCATCTGAAATTGTGGTGGTCATTGTTCTCTCTGGAAATATGTAATCTTATGGCCATGTGTATACTTTAGAGATTGAGCAATAAGATAATCATGACATCAAATTTATTCAATGCTGTTTTATTTCTATTGTCCTGTCCTGAAACTTCTAAGGACAAGATTTTCAAAGTAGAATTGCCAATTTTCTGGGTACTCCTTTGACAGAAATTTTCTGCAGCCTAGCTCACAGCTGAGTCTTTTGCCTGTTTAGTAAAGTGTATAGATTTATGGATAATGTTATATAGCCTCTTAACAAATGAAAGCAATTTTCCCCTGCCTGAAAAACAAGCACATTTATTTTAGAAAGCCCAGAGTCTCTCACTTCATATCCTCAGTATAACTGTTCTTCTTCAAACATGACATGAATTTCCCCAGTAAACTTTTGATTTCATTAATTAACCAAACAAAAGCAAATCCACTGGTCAAAGAAGAAAAACCATTTTCTGCAACTTTTCCCACAACTGTTCTGGGAACCAACGTAAAGAGTGATGTAAGTATCCCATTACTATAATTCATTTTTTTTCTACTACTTATCACTTATCTGTAATACTGTGCTCTGATAATCACGTTACTTCATTAAAGAGAAGTTCAACTTGTTTCTCTTAGAGAATTGCTAAGATATTTAGGACAAATCAATTTTGTGGTGTTAGCGCTTGGGTGGAAGGATTTGCTATAATGAGTACCTCCCATGGCAACTCCTATACCGTAGCACAAAGTAGGAGGGTTAATCTCTGAAATATGAAAGACTTTTTTCAAGAAGTGACACCGCAATGCATGAAGGAGACCCTTTTCATCCTTGCAGTGGAATGGTGGAAAGCAATCTTATAAGCTCAGTACAAAATTATGATTGCCAGACATCAAGGTTTTTCTGGTTCCTGGCAGACAGTTTACTGTAAAAAGCCCCTGTGACACAGCAAAGTGGGTCCTGTGTGTTTTTTAGGGCAGGTCATTGGGGTGGCTATGACAGATCAACTTTTCACATGGGAGAGACTTCTTTCCATGTTTCTCCTTCTAGGAAGAAATGGTTATGTGAGTTTTACTTCTCCCCTTGCCAGAGGGCCAGGTGATAATCTTTAGGCACACATCAGTGTGCTACAGAAGTAGCAGTAGATTTTGGCCCTGTTTTCTTCTGCAGGGAAGGCAGACAGGGAGCAAGAAGGTGTCTTTCCTCATATTACAGCCTCCTCTGTTATGAAAGCCCTATTTGATTGCATTTTTAAAGGGAATGTTAGAGGGATTGCATAACAAGAGGACAGATGGTAAAACTTCCAGGAATACAGTGACAAAGCATGCAATTAGGTGTTTCTGGATTTAGGATGAGCCATCCATACACAAACTGAAAATTGGAAGTAAGTGCAAACAGCATCAAGAACTTTACCAGGTCCTACTGCAGGCAGATGGGCTTTCAATGTCCTAATGACAGTGAGTATTAATGAAGGGAGCTTTTGAACACAGTATTTAAAATGTAATTAATTAGTATTATGATGGCATTAAGGCGGGGGCACTGGTGGGGAAGGAGAGAGGGAGCAGGCAGGTTCTTCATAACCTAAAAGTGAAAAAAACATATAAATCACCTTGTTTCTTTTAGCATTCACTGCTGTAGAGTAAGGGGAACCACAAAGAAACTGATGCTTACTGGAGTCCGTTGGACAGCCTGAATCCTCAGCGGCAAGGTGTCATAAATTCTCACGTGGCCCATAAAGTTTATACAGTCTCTCAACATGCACTGATGGCACATCAGAGTTCTGCAAGACTGGAACTGCAGGTGTTACATGGCTAGTAAGCTACATGGCTTAGTTGTAAAGTTAAAGGTCTAAGTTTGTGAAATCTTAGGTACAGTTCCGACCATACCAAGTACAAGCTTGCTAATCCTTTTCAAAATGCATTTTCAGTGCTGTGAGATCTACAGGCTCCATAGGCACAGCCAAATGAGGGCTGTGTGTAGGTATTTGCCTGAATAACTAGTGTCAGATGGAATCTGAAAAACTGGAAGTGGTCTTCTGCCAAAGATGATTTGGAAACCAACCAATCAATAAATGGTACTCAGGTAAACACTTGTACCTATTTATTTATTCCCTTCAAATGCTGACAATAAGGAACATTCTAATAACTATTCAATGTCAAAGCCTCCAGGAAAGAAAACAATGGTCTGAGTTCATTTGGTGTAACCATAGTTAAATTTGCCTTTTGCACTTATTTAAAACATCTTTTAAGGAACAGCAAATTGGTTCTGGCATTGCATTTATTCAAAGACTATGTATGAGTAAGCCTTTATTTCTACCCGTCCTCTAAAGCCTGATGAAAAATTGACATGGAATATCAGGGGTGTTAGATCATTAACTTTATTTCTAAACATATTACATCTGTTTCTATGAACTTTCCCCAATTCCTTTTTGTTTGTTTTCAATTTGAGTCCAAATTGAGATCCAGAATTTAATTTCTGGATCTGTGTTTCTTTCAGGAAATAATGATACTGAAGTTATGCTGGGTAACAAGTTGTGGTTTTATTAAAGCAGTTTTGCATGCATTGAAATCCATGTTAACTAGATCTTTGGAAAACACTTCTGACAGTTTATTTACCTTTAGTCTGTCAGAATTTTGTCCAAAAATATGTGGTGGTTTTGCTTGTTTGTTAACCAAAATTGTTGACTTATTTTTTTTCAAATGACAAATCAAAGGTCACTTGAAAGTTACTTGTTTCAGTGGCATCCTTGATTGCCTTCTATGATGTGCATTAAGAAGCCCGGGTCAGTGCCACATTATTTTTGCTCTCTTAGAGGACTTTTGAAACTTTTATGGAAAAGCAGAAGAAAATGAGATTTCAAGGGAAAGAAATGAATCCTGATTTCAGCACGTGTTCCTAAAATGCCTCTCATATTTTTCACAACTTGTTGATAATAAACACTGCTAGAACAATCACTCCTGGAATATGAGAGAAAGAAAAGGAAATTCAAGGTTTTTATCCAAGCACATATCAATTCATTCCAACCCAGTGTCAGTTAGTGCTTGACAATCCTTGTTCTGGCTGATAAGACCAGTGAACATTCAGTCTGTTGATTTTATTGATATACAGTATTTAAACCCTATTTCTTTCCTTTCATCAGGTAGGAGTATTATGAATAATACGTTATAACAAGGTATTGTTACCTACTCTTAGTAGGTATTGGAAAAATAATATAAAGAATATGAAGCTGGAAAAATTATTTATTCTGAAAAATCAGGATTTGGACATGGCCAATACAGATTGAGAAGGATGAACTTTTAAATACACAGCTGTGAGACAACAATTCTTTTTCAGATCAGTACAATTCCCAGGAATTACAGTGGTACTTTTTGCATTGATATCAACATTCAGCAAGTTCAGTCTCCTTAGAAATGCTTCTCAAACTCACGGAAGTGTCCTACTGACACATCTTCCCTGTCCCGATTCCCTGCTGTCTTTATATCCTGTTAAAGGTATTCAAAGTTGGGATGGTATTTGAAATTCTGGTGATGGGTGTGGGCAGTTTGCTTTTTTGTTTTTGCTTCAATCTTGACATACTTCCAGTTGTAATTTTAGCCCTTATTGATAAACTTGTTTACTTAAAGTAAGTTCTAACTTCTTTTTTGGGACTCTAGCTCTTAGATTATTATGATATGCGTAAAGGCAAGAGTTGGTCTGAAACACTAAGGACATACTGAAAAGGGTTTAGAGTCAATAATGAGCTGAGATCGGTGAGGCCATAGATAATTACATCCTGAGTTTACTGAGAAGTGACATGTTTTGTGTAATCACAGATAGAGAGAATACTTAGATTACATTCACCCTTTTGCTAACAAGTTCTCTACTGAATGGAAACGAAAATTGACATCAATAGAAAAAAATCATTTTTCTAGAAAGCTTTTATTGATGTTCAAGTGTAGTGTCAAATGTTGATAGCCATTGCATCCTTTGTAAAACATTTGAAATACATACTAAAATCTGACAAAGCCACCTCTTTGAATCATCCATGACATTTTCTGCTGCGAGGATAATGTCTTTTGAGCACCTTGCTAGAAGTCTTAGGATGTTGTTTCATAGGCTTTAAAGGAATAAGCTTTCAGTCATGACTTTCCACCACTCCAGTAAGCACCCTTGTCTTTCTCCCTCAGTGCACCAAAAATGACCTGCGTATCCATCAGTCTGGTCATCTTGCAATAGTGGAGGAAAACCTATGACAAGTGGGTTTATACCTCTGTATTAACAACTTCTGCCATGGAATAGTCAAATATCCTGGCCAGTTATGGGTAAAGATGCTCAAATTGTCAGTTTTTGAGAACAGAAGTCATGCTTCTCTCATTTTGTGGTCCTCCAACTTTCTTTGCAAAGCCCAAGCAAGGGACGGGAATGAGCCACGTGGGAGACCTCACACCTTCATGCTGAATTGGATCAGGATGAGAGAAGTAGTTGCTTCTTTTTGGACATAAAGTGCTGAAGGCCAGTCTATTGCTCTCCTTCATGAGCTGGTGCCATAGGGTAGATGAGAACACTGAGCACTTTTCATGGAGGAAATCAAGAAGAACTATGTCTGCGTGCTGCAAGTCACGGTGTGTGCAGGGAGCAAGGAGACAAGAAAATTATTAACCCCAGCTTGCTGTCACAGGCAAAAGGAATGTGCACTTTGAGTATGTCCATAAAGGAGTTGTTTTGATTTTGATTTATTGATTTATTTGATATTTATTTATATTAGAATAGTTTTTTAGCTCCTCAAACAAGGCTCGTTCCTTGGGGTATGATAGTACTAATTGGCAGAAGACAGGACAACATCAGTGTAACTGTATCTGTACTAGGGACAATAGCCCAGTAATGACCTTGGTGGAAGCACTCTTTTAACTGAAATTTACCAGACATGCTGTTACACCTTGCCAGCTGCTGTTATGGTGTACCTAATTTTTAAAAAATTAATATTTTTAAAAAATATATAGCCAATTTTAAAAGTATATTATTATGCATTATATTATAGGGGCTTCTGTGGAACAATGACAGTCCGTATGTGTTTTAACAACTTAAACTGGATTATTTACCAAATAGAATATATACATAAATATATAAGATTTCTGCAGCTACTATTTCTGCATGTTTGATGAACTGTTAAAAGATTAAAGTTAAAAGATGAGATGGGATAATACAGAAGTCTGCATATACAACCCACCTTTAAATATGCAGTATATGCTAAAATACTATGAATAGGATTCATAGTATTTCAAAATACTTTGAAGTCTAATTATTCTGCATGCATGTTTTCTGGTAATGATCCTTCTGATAGGATAAAATTAACTAATTTGTGATGGTGTCAATGATGCCTGAAATATCTCTATATACTTTCTGCTCTTGAAACCACTGTGTATTTGTGCTCCTTTCTGTTGCACAGTGGAGGGCTTCTCCTAAAAAGAAAATGGGTGTCTCTTAAAAGAGAAAGTCGTTGTTGTAGAAAAAACAAAAAACCCCAGTTTCTGAGAATTAAGAAGCGTATCAAAACCTATGTAGCTCTTGGCTTAAATTGTTCAGAGCAGTCTTATATTCTTCTGAGCAGTTCAGAAGTGAGACATTTCCTCCTTGTTTTCTAAGTCTGAGCCCCTAAAGATTGGGCAATGGATGAGAATAAAAACATTTTGATGATAAGAGGTTTACAAAGGGATCATTGTCAGATTTGTACCTGGAGGGCTCTACTGGGGGCCATTGTCATGCCCATTTCCTTTCTGCTAATGAGTGGATCCTGGTTCTCACTGAGGTATAGTGAGAAATCACTGTAGCTACCCAAGAGCTAGCAGTGGCTCATCTTTCTTGTCAGCCTCCCCGTACTCAGTGTGATAAAGTGAAAGGCTTTAGAAAAACCAGACTCATTCAGTGTAATTGAACTAAATGGATAATAGGACACTTCTAAGAGCATTAAACAGAAGAATACTCTTTGCTGGCTTTTGCAAAGACTACAGCTCTTTGTCATTTTATAATAGACATTCACTTAGCAGTCTATTCCTTTTTGTGTGCATTGGGATTTTTAAGATATCTAACTCCCATCAATATTAATGGGAGTTGCGCAAGTAAACCCTGGGAATTCAGAAAAATAAAAAATGAGACCTTTGTGTTTCTAGGAAAAATGCAACCAGAAGTCTAGAATAATACAGAGTCTGTAATTGTTTGTTTCTATTATGGGACTAACATGAAGGCAAAAAAAGATCTCAAATTATAAATAAAATCCAACCACATAAAACCAAATTCTACAGCCTTAGCTTAGCCTAGACAAAAACTTGCCCTTCGGACAACCTAAGTCCATGCAGTTATTTCAGCTTTTTGTGGAGTAAGAAGGAACATAGAATAAAGCAATCTACGATCCTCCTTCCCAGTCTGAAATCTTCATGTACCAGCTGCATGAAGTTTAACAAGGGTAAATGCTCAGTTTTGCACCTGGGACATGGCAACCCTGGATGTACATACAAACTGGGGAATGAGAGGATAAAAAGCAGCCCTGCGGAAAGGGATCTAGTCATTGGCATGTTGAACATGAGCCAGCAATGCCCTGGCAGTCAAGAGGGCCAATCGTGTCCTGGGTTGCATCAAGCATGACATTGTTGGCTGATCAAGAGAATTGACTGCCCCGCTCTACTCCACGCTGTGCTGCCCCACCCTGAGTACTGGGTGGAGTTTTGGGTGCCACAGTGTAAAAAGGATATCAAACTACTGGAGAGTGTCCACAGGAGGGATGTGAGGTTGGTGAAGGGTTTAGAGGGGAAGCTGTATGAGGAGTTGCTAAAGTCACTTGGTCTGTTCAGCCTGGGGAAGAGGAGACTGAGGGCAGTCCTCATAGCACTCTATAGCTTCCTCACAGGGGGAAGAGGAGGAGCAGGTGCTGATCTCTTCTCTCTGATGACCGATGATAGGACCCGAGGGAGTGGAAGGAACGTGTGCAAGGGGAGGTTTAGGTTAGGTATTAGGAAAAGGTTCTTCACATAGAAGATGGTGGAACACTGGAACAGGTTCCCCAAGAAAGCAGCAATAGTGCCAAGCCTGACAATGTTTAAGAAGCATTTGGACAATGCCTTCAGACACATGGTGTGAATGTTGGGGTTGTCCTATGCAGGGATAGGAGCTGGACTCAATGATCCTTGTGGGTCCCTTCCAACTCAGGACATTCTGTGATTCTATTTCTTAACAACTTAAGGTTATCATCTTGCTCTGTTGGCATCAGTCAGAAAGATACTTTTCAATGTGCAGAATCAGAAGTAGGCTTTTCTTCAGTATCATGATCTGAAATACTGGCAATGCTGGTAATGTTATCTTTCCAGTTCACCTCTGTGTAGAACAATAATACTCAGTTTACAGCTTATCAGTGTATTTTACCCTTAAAATGCTTTGCAAACGTTAAACCAGATTCCCTTGTCATTTAATCAATGTGTCAGCATAACCCAGAGATTATTAGAGTTCACAGCACTCGTAAATTAGGTAAAATCAGGAAGAGATGTTTATTTATTATCAATTATCTTATGAAGAATGTATTTCAGCTGGACACTGCTCTGCTGTTAGTATCAAAACTTACACAATGAGACCAACCTTGCTGTAAAAGAATCCCAACTTCTTGCTTTCTTTCATGTGGTCATTTCTCTCATTTTAAAGGTGGAAAAACTGAAAGAGAAATATAGCTGTAAATTGCTTCAGTCCAGAAAATGTGTGGAAGTCAGGAGCAAAATTGACATTCAATTATCACTTCTGCCCTTCACTAAAGCACTTCTCAGTCATTCAGAGTAACTTGATTCTTGTGAACCCAGCTGGCAATTAAAATGATAGTGCTGTAATGAAGAAGAAAGAGGGGAGAAAGGACAGGTAATGCAGTTCTGCATTGTCTTTTTATTAATACCTGGGAAAACAGAGAGATTTGCCTGGTATAGAGTGCAGGCTGAGTGTGTTTTGCCTCCTCCCTTAGTTGCCACAGAAGCTGAAGAAATGTGTTATTTGTTCCTCATGATTTCCTTATTAAGTTGGTATAGCACTTTGTACATTTGTTTCACACTTATAAAAGACTAGGCTTTTCCCCCCCAGAGTATTTTACAGAATGGAGGAGTACACACCCACTCACAGCTGCAGTGAAACTTCAGTCCTTTGGGGTAACCCATGGCTGTGCTGAGTGTAATAACAAAACTGGGAACTGGGTTTCTTCAGGCAGTGAGTTTGTTTTTCTATTAGTTGTTTACACTTATCTCAAATAAACAAGGCCTGGTTTTGAAAAAAATAGCTTGCTTAGGGAAGCAGATAAATATACACTTAATGGGCCCAATTCCCATCTCATTTACCTTTATGTGATCAGAAACAAACTCATCTAATGTGCAACAGACTTATATCAAAGTAAAATCAATCAGATAGGAGAAATCAACCTATCACACTCAGGCATGTTCTATTATGTTTTCTTAAAGACAGGAGGTTGCCTAATAAAACTACTGCTGTATGACTGAATATTATGCTTTAGGCAGACTTTCTGAGAGGTGGCTGTCCCTTTCAATGTACTGCGGGGTTTTTGTACCGAGGTCTTTTGAATGCCCAAAATAACCTCTATTTATTTTTTTTCCTAATAGGGAACATTTCAATTGCCTTCCACTAGATGGCTACACGGAAAGCAGTTTTGCAGGGAGCAGGGGGAGGCAGCCCTTAGCGTCTGCGGGAAACATGTTTAGTGTTTTATTTATTTTCTAGTTCAGTTTCTGACTACATAATGCAGCTGAGCTTGCCAAGCCTAAAACTCCTGTTCAGTAGGGGCTGGAGGAAGCCACTGCCTCAGAGGAATCTGCAGCAAACCAAACAAGGTGATCCTGGTGATGGTGCCACTTTGCATTCCAAGGCCATGCTCAAACTGGACAACTCCACCAGCAGTTTGAAGGAGTATCTTGAGTGTTGTGTGCAGCGGCCCCTGTTATGTGGCAGTTACAAAACCAGGTGTAGCCTTGCATGTGGTTTTTTTTTTTTTTGCAGCGCATTAGACTGCACTGCCACAGCAATTCACACTGTGCCCAACTTTGTCACCTGTCAGGTGATATTGTTGTGACCCAGAACAGGTGTGGGTACAATTTGTTTTCCCCAAATTAACCACAGCACCTTATTTTAGTTTTGTTCCACCTGTTGGTGGACAGAGAGTACTTGCTTGAATATAAAAATCTGCCAGGACTACACTTTCTTTGTTAATGCATTTAATATTAAATACACTCTTGTATTTATGTTATTTATGTTGGTGTATTTAACATCAAATATATTCTTTCTCA
Source organism: Piaya cayana (assembly GCA_013389865.1). NCBI lineage: Eukaryota > Metazoa > Chordata > Aves > Cuculiformes > Coccyzidae > Piaya > Piaya cayana. Next base: position 45,679 of record WAAB01019486.1, on the reverse strand, counting down.
ATGCATTTAATTTGGGAGAATGAACTTATACAGGATCACCATTTTGACTTATGTGGCAGCAGTGGTTTTGATCTTGGGATAGAAGACAAAGCTGCTGCTCTAGCGGATTTTTTCTGGAACCAGCTTTACTCTACGGGCATGAACATTAGATGGTTTTTGCTATGAGCAGTAAGACATGGCAGGTAAGATTTCTGGAGTTTCTTTTAGCCAATACCTGTGCATGGGAAATTTCTCCTAAATAGAACCACTTGTTGGGTGGGGTTTTTTTAACTGTGCGTTTTCTTTCTTAGTGGTCTGTAGCACAAGAACTAAGTATTGTTGTTTGCATTTTATAAATTGGAAAATGGAAGCATTCTCCAGTGAGGTGGCTTCCTCAAAGGCTTCCAGCCTGTCTGTGACAAACTCAGGCAGAACAATGGTAAAATCCCATGAATCTCAAGAGACAGGGAAATGGGGAAACTAAGATGCAATGTCATAGAATTACCAGTGTGGAAAAGACCTCTTGGATCATTGAGTCCAACCACTACTGTCAAACACTAAACTATGCCCCTAAGCACCTTGTCTACCTGTCTTTTAAACACCTCTAGGGATGGTGACTCAACCACCTCCCTGGGCAGCCTGTTCCAGTGTCCAATGACCCTTTCCATGAAAAATTTCATTTTGATGTCTAGCCTGAACCTCCTCTGGTGCAGCTGGAGACCATTCCCTCTTGTCCTGTCCCCTGTCACTTGGGAGAAGAGGCCAGCTCCCACCACTCTACAACCTCCTTTCAGGTAGTTCCCTCTGTACTCAGGACTGGTGAGAC
>WAAB01019486.1:0-44475 GCA_013389865.1 Piaya cayana | reverse complement strand
CCCTGGACCTGCTGGTCACACCGTTTCTGATACAAGCCAAGATGCCATTGGCCTTCTTGGCCACCTGGGCACACTGCTGGCTCATGGTCAGTCGCTGTCAACTAACACCCCTAGGTCCTTCTCCTCCCGGCAGCTTTCTAGACAGACCTCTCCTAGTCTGTAGCACTGCACAGGGTTGTTGTGCCCCAAGTGCAGGACCCGGCATTTGGCCGTGTTAAACCTCATGCCATTGGACTCAGCCCAGCGCTCCAACCTGTTCAAATCCCTTTGCAGAGCCTCCCTATCTTCCAGCAGATTGACACTTCCACCCAGCTTAGTGTCATCTGCTTAGTGTCCTAGTAGTCTTGGTTCAGGGGTTTGGCTGGAGGGAGTAATGTTGCTAATGTTATTAGAAGAATGACTACTGAATTCTTTACTTGTGCAGCTTAAGATGCAAGCACATAGGCACCTAGAGAAGGTTTTTTTAAAATCTCTATTTGTACCTAACCATTGTGTTGAATCTGGAATTTACTCTCCAAAAAGCTAAGTATGTTGATAGTAACCTAAAAATAAATTCATCTAAAGCAATGGATGCTGTATTGTAAACAAAAAACACTGTGGAAGAAGAATCCTGCTTAATCTTTATGACCCACTTTTGCTGTTTCATGTGTTTCATGTAGTATTTGAAATCTAGACAACCAGATATAAGTCTGTGTATGAAAGTTATACTCATGCATCAGTCTTAAATCTGATTTATGCAAACCAAGATCTGTCCATATCATGGAACATGACTCTCCTTTGCCTATTGGCCCTTCTAGCTGTAACAGTAGTGTTTAAACTCTCCTCACAACACCAGTTTTTGGTGAATTTATTCCTCCTTATCCCCCCATATATCTTTCTACTTTGCACTTTCTGCATCTCTGAACATTACTATTTCTATTGTCTTTTAAGGTATAAGTCTCAGTCAGGATATAATCCTCTGTGTTCTTTTACTGCAAATTAGTACAGTATTTTGTGTGGGAACATATGTAGGTGTAGAGATAGAAATAGTCATCTTTAAAGTTCACAAAATGAGTGTAAGTCAGGCTTTTCTACAGATTAATTTTAAAATATTTATGAAGGACAACCTGCAGCTTTTCTTGCAGCCTCAATTATGCTGTATGGGAATACAGTTCTACTGTGCCAGTGGTTTCTGATATATCCATTGCTTTAATAAAACTCTGTTCTGTTGCTTACATACAGCTAGGGAATAAGGGTGAGAACAGAAAAGTGCCTACTGCATCATCCAATTCCGTGCACTGTATGAAATTCTGTATATTGGAAACTTGTGGTCGCAGTTAATGTAGATCTTGTAGAAATTCTAATTTGTGCTTAAATACGTTTTCCATGGCTGTGATTTAGCACAGCCAGCATGTGTCTTGAGGTAGAGAATGGCAATAGAGGATTTGGAGGTAGGAGGGGGACAAAACTGGGCTGGTGCATGCACAAGTGACAGCATCACAATTTGATGGCTGTATTTCTCCCCCAGTTTAACAGAATGCCTGAGAATTGCTGCAGCTCTTGCTATTACTTCACCTAACACACCCTTCTAGCCCACCAGTACAATGTCAGTATCTAAACTTTCTCTGTTTACCCTAGTTAGACACTCACAATTCTATGGGTCCGGATGGGAGTCTTCTGAAGGTATTAAGGGATTTGGCAGAGGTGCTTGCCAAACTCCTTTCCATCATCTACCAGTGGTTCTGACTGACTGGGGAAGTTCCACTTGACTGGAGACTAGCATATGTTACTCCACTTTACAAGAAGGGCCAGAGGGAGGATCTGGGAAACTATAGGCCTGCCTGTCTGACCTCAGTGCCAGGGAATATCATGGAGCAGATCATCTGGAGTGCTATCACACCACACACACAAGGCAACTGGGTGATCAGCTCAGTTAGCATAGGTTTATGACAGGCAGGTCCTGCCAAACTTGCTTGATAGCCTTCTATGACAAGGTGACCCCACTTGATGGATGAGGAAAAGGCTATGGATAGCGTATAAGGACTTTAGTAAGGCTTTTGATGCAGTTTCTCACAGGATTTAGCTTGGTAAACTGGCTGCTGCTGGCCTGGAAAGGAGCCACCTCTGCTGGGTAAGAAACTAGCTGGATGGCTGGATCCAAAAAGTGGTGGTGAATGGAGCTAAATCCAGCTGGAGGCCGATCACAAGTGGTGTTCCCAGTGCTTGATGCTGGATCCAGCCCTTTCCAATGTCATTATCAATTACCTGGATGAGGGGATTGATTGTACCCTTACTAAGTTCACGGATGACACTAAACTGGGAGGAAATGTCAATCTGCTGGAGGGTAGGGAGGCTCTACAAAGGGATCTGAACAGACTGGACCACTGGGCTGGGACCAGTGGGATGAGGCTTAACAAGTCCAAGTACAGTCCTGCACCTGGGACACAACAACCCAATGCAGAGCTACAGGCTTGAGGAAGAGTGGCTGGAAAGCTGCCTGGTGGAGAAACACCTGGGGGTGTTGGCTGACAGTGGCTGAACATGAGTCAACAGTGGCCCAGGTGGCCAAGGCAGCCAATAGAATCTTGTATCAGAAACAGTAGAGCCAGCAGGACTAGGGAAGTGATTGATGCCACTGTAGTTGGCCTTGGTGAGAATATTGTGTTCAGTTTTGGGCTCCTCACTACAAGAAAGACATTGAAGTGCAAGAGTGTGTCCAGGGAAGAGCAACCAAGCTAGTGAAGGGGCTGGAGAACAAATCTTATAAGGAGTGACTGAGGGAGCGGGAGTTATTTAGTCTGGAGAAAAAGAGGCTGAGGGGAGACCTCATCACTGCCTACAACTGCCTGAAAGGAGGTCGTAAAGAGGTGGGTGCTGGTCTCTTTGCCCAAATGACAGGTGACAGGATGAGAGGGAATGGCTTTAAGCTGTGCCAGGGGAGGTTCAGATCAGACATTTGGGAAAACTTCTTCACTGAAAGGGTTATCCAACGCTGGCAGAGGCTACCCAGGGAGGTGGTTGAGTCCCTATCCTTGGAGGTATTTAAAAAGTGGGTAGGTGAAGGGTTTAGGGATATGATTCAGTAGTAGACAGGTATGGTTGGACTTGATCTCAAAGGTCTTTTCCAGCCTAGGGATTCTATGATTCTAGTTTATCTTTTTGGACTCGTTAAAATCGAGGACTCTGTATGGTCAACCTCTGCATTTCTTTGCATACCTGCCATTTCAGAACATCTTTCACATAATTCCTAGGGCAGACCTCTCCCTACCACAAGGATACTTTTTCTTAGAATATGAATTGATATATATTTTTGTGAGCCAGGTGTGGAAAACAAGACATAAGTTGTTAAAATCAGTATCTGAAGGAATAATTATGTTTATGTATGGGATTCTCAGTTTCCCACAGTAACATTTAAAAAAATAAGATATTAGAATCAACATACTAGTTGTGGCATCTCATATGTTAGCTTTAGGGATATCAGTTGTGGTTGTGAGGCACCACATAAATATATAATTAGCTCAGTCCCTCTATTCCAGCCCTTTCCCATCTCATAAAGCTCAGCTCTTCAACTATGGGTTCTCCAGCTCTTGCACTTAGAAAGGAGTTGAGGGTTTTTAAGTGAGCCATTTCTGCATATGTTGACACTGGAGAGATAAGACAGTAAACAAGATGAAAATAAAAGGACCATAACGTGAGGGGGAGTTACTGGCTGATAGAAGGTTCTAGCTCAGGAGACTTGGCTTTCATTCCTAGCTTTCTCAATGCACCTGTTGAACAGCTTTCAAAGCCACTGTGCCTTGCTTTGCCTTGGCTGCATTATCTGTAAGCACCAGTCTTTTAAGCCACTTCAAACCTGGGACTATGATAGTATAAGTGTAAGTTGTTAATGCTGAACACAGACAGTGATGCTGCTGAACTCTAAAATAATTTTGTTCACCTTACCAGTTCATTTCGGAATTACTGGCATGGTAAATCTGTTTATTCCATGACTATCTTGCAGTAACTGGAACTGAAACATGTATAAATTGTTACTTTTTCAGCTCTGGCTCTCAAAGATGCTAAATATGCCATGACTAAAGTTACATTTCAAATCAATATTTATCAGCAAAGGTAAAGTTAGGACCTAAAGTGTTTCTGCCTATTTTACAGAGACAGTAACTAGAATGAAAGCGCAGCTCTAAATAAACCAACACCTAGACAAAATTCTTGCTTTCTGTGTGTGAATCTCAATTGTGTTGAATGGAGGAGCTGAGAAGCACTGTGCGTGCCTGCCAGAGGAGTCTTCCTAGGCTGTCGTGGAGGACAAGGAGCTCCGAGCTGCACTGCTGGCTCCAGTGGACAGGATGCAAGAGAAGCACCTGCACTAATTCTTGCTAATTTCCTTCTAGCAGGCATCAGCTCCACACAGGCTGCTCAGGAAGTACCTTCCTCAAAAGTCAGCTCCACTGAAGAAAAAAAAATCAGCAGCAATTAGGAGATGGTCACCCAGACATGAAATTCATATCCACTTGCAAATACTGTTAGATTTACCACAGCCTCTCTTCACTTCACATCCATTCACAGGCAGTAGGGAGGCTAGTCAAAGCTTGTTGCTCTGACAGTGATTTTTCTACTGCTTGTATGTTTTCCTCGTTGCACACAGGGGGCTGCTGTGAGAGAAACATGAATGCAATCAGTAGCTGCACAAGGTGTATTGGGGAATACTGCCAGGGCAGCCAGTTTTCTGTTCACTTGTTGCAGCTCTGTGAGCAGAATTGTAATCTGCATGTATACATGAAAAAAAAAAGCCCAACAAAACCTACAGTGATAAAATAATGGAATTTGCAAAAGCCAGAACATTCAGAACTAACACTGACAATCCTACGCTCCCTGTGCAGCTTAGAGAGCCAAACTAGCTCAGCTAATGCAAAGGGATTTCAGTGACACTAGGAAGTTCAAATACTCTTTCAACAGATACTTGCTGTTTAGAGAACCTCCACCCAAATGCTTGCCTACTGATTAGTCAAATTTGACAAGCAGCTTTCGTTCCTATTTCTGTATTGCTTTTTATCAGCTTAGTGTATATCCCTCGTGTTACTTTACTGTCGTGTTTTGATAACTTCATTTCTTTTAGCCTGCCTAGTCCCCTTGTTCTGCTTCCAAGCACTCAGTTTCCCAAATTCCGTTTCAATCCATCTTGCAGCACTAGAGAAAAGCTTTCATTTCCATAGGACTCTGCCGCTCTGTGTTCAGTGTTGTATGCACTAAAGGACTCTGAACAGATTCTCTGTTCTATCAGTTGCTGAAACTTAGAATACTTATTCTGCACTCAAGGGAGGGGAATACAGAAATGGGTGGAATTTTTCAAGTCTTTTGAAAAAGTTTATTTTGAATATCCCACTTACATAATTTTGTTCCAATTTATCTCAGACTCTAAGTCCCACTTTTGCTTATTTTTGATGTTAATTCTCAACATAGAGCACAGTAAGGTTGATGGCATATAGTTTGACTAGAAGCCAGAAATCTCAACAATAAAATCTGTAGCTTATATTCAGAGATGGGAAGGTAAATTGTAATGTTTAAATACTTGATTCCAGTTTAAATCTGGTAGTTTAAATCGGAACCTTTCTGCTGTTGTATGGAGCCATCTGGATGGGCTCTGTCCACATTTAGACACCTAAATTTTCTACAGTCTAGATGTATGGTTGGGATTCCTGATCTATGTAGTCAGCAGCAAGACAGCAGCGTTACTGAAGTACAATGCCTTGTGTAAGGTAGGTGTCTAAAACATACTTTGCTTCATGAACGTCTGTTTCTCTCCACTGCCCTTAAAGGATGCTGAGATCAGGCAAAGGGTTCACAGTTAACTTTTGTAGCCTGGGGAGAAGAGTGCTGCTTTTTGGTGCATACAAAGCACAAACTGCCCCATTCTTCTGGCATGTACTCCTTTCTGCTCGTTTTTAAGTGTGTGCTTCTGTGATAACCTCTTTGACTTGGCCTTCTTGGAGGACTGCCTATTTTGTTAGGAAGTGCGTGGTGATGTAAGATTTACTTACATTTTTTTCCAACTTCATAGTGAAATAGAGCTATGGTGGAAGGCCATAAAATAAATAAAAATAATTCAATGTTTAATATCTTCCATCCTGCTGGGTGAAGTTATTAATGAGACTTAGATCTAAATGCCATCCACTCTGGGGTGGAACAGGCCAACTCTTCCTACATTGTAATAATATGTAATGATAGAGAAGAGACATTTCCATCCAAATGAATCTGAAACTTTACAAGAATGTAATTGTTCCAGTTGCCATAAACCCAGCGGTTTTCATTTCTGTGGTTCAATCCAAGATCAGTTTCCCAGAATAGATGAACATTTGTGGAATAACACAGACGTGTAGGCACACACATATGCTACAAAGGCTAGAGCTCTGCGAATAACTTTTTTCCTTCTCAAAGTGCCAGCAAACATTAAATAGTTTGAAGCGAAAGAAATCAAAGCAACATTAATGCCAAGATGGCACTAATTATCCTCCAGGTTAAGAGGAGATATTTTAGTCAAAACAACATAAAATATTTTTGAGTAATTCACATTTTCATGATTATAACAGGTCTGAACTGTTTAAAAGAAATTCTATTAGAAATTTGTTTTGACTAAACCAACTTAATTGTAACCAACAGTTCAGTCAATATGAGCTTTCATTTCTTAAATGAATGAGTAAGTAAAAATAATTTAGTCAGTTCATGTTGCAATCAAGTTGCAAAACAACTTGGAAGAGATCTAAACACAGAAAGGGAAAAACAAATAGCACCCAGAGGTAAAGGAGGGCAAGGAAAACTCCCAAGCTTGAATTTTATGCCCAGGGAAAGATTTAAAACATAGTAAATGCTACAAAATGCTTGTTTTTCTCCTTTCATCTTGGCACATCTTACTGTTGCCCTCTTGAATAAGTTTGATCTCTAGAAGGTAGGGATTGAGCTGTGTTTGCATGAAGCTGTAGCCTGTAATAATTATTAATCTAAGGATCCCCCAGCTTCAGCTGAAGAGCTCACAAGCCTCTTTTGGGGAGTAAATTGCTTTCAGACAGAAATGACCTTCCACAGACCATTTCCCACTGGAAAAGTTTTGTGGAAAATGCTTGCCAGCACCCTTTGTTTCCCTCATCCCTGCCCTTATGGATGCCATCTTTCTTCAACAAGGTGATGATTATGGAAAGTGGCCAAAAGACATCTCTGGCTCACTACGAAAATGGTTTCTGTCCTGTGAGATTGCCTGCAGGACGTGAGGAGGCATGTAGGCTCATGGCAAGTGAGCTCTGGCTGCGTGTTCCTGGGACGTTGTACAGCGCGCCCTCAAATCACAGCCATTATTACTCTGTTTGGCTTTAGTTGCATGTGCAGGTTGCTCTGCTTGAGATTGATGAGGCACTTACTCCTAGAAAAGAAACAGTTCAGGGGTCACCCTTTCCACCAATATGTATGATAGATAAATTAATTAATGCCTTTCACACCCCTCTTCTCTTTCTAGTGGGAGGAGGCTTAGAAGAAGGTCAGAGGAGGAAGAAAAATGAGAAAGGTGCTGTGAGAAAGTTCTGACATTACTTTTCCTGATTATTATTGGGAGCAGTTAAGCCTTTGAAAGGGAAGAGCTGGTATGTGATCAAAGAAAAATAATATAATAGGCAGCAATGTAAGTGCAGGTGTAGTTACTCTAAATTGATTTAAACTGACAGAATAAAGTAACAAATGCTAGGTTCCCTGGAAAAATAGGTTCTATGTATTTTCTTCATGAGAAGAAGGCTGATATATTTTAAATTTTAAAGTTGTTTCATTTTGCAGAGTTCAAAATGTTGTCCTTATATTTGGGGAATAGAGAGCTCTTTTTCCAAATCTTTATGAAAATAGCCATTGAATAACACTCAGAAGAGTTTAGAGTTTTGAGGAAATTAAAGTACTGCTCATCACCTCAAAATTTTAAACGTTCTGATCAATAATGAGGCTTTAGGCAACCTGGTCTAATGCAGATTGTCCCTGCTATGGCTGGATGTTGGAGCTGGATGATCCTTAAAGTCCCTTCCAACTGAAACTATTCTATGATGATTCTATGAATAATCTGTTCTTAACTGATCTAATCAATTAATAATGAGATAGTTGTTACTTTACAGATGTTTTTGGAAGGGAAAAACAACCCAAATACCTCTAGGTAGCAAATTTTCAGACCAATATTAAAATTTTCCATTTTGATAAAGTTGCAAGTTCAGGGGAGGAGAGTTGCATTCTACAAAGACAATGAAAAACTAATTCTTGTGAAAACTAGCTTCTGGTGGTTTTGGTTTTTTTTCAATAGTTCCTAACTATTTTGGTAGAAATAGCTATATTCAAAATATGTGAGACATTAAAATAAATAAGTTTGACAACGTGACAGACATTCAAAGATGTTGATTTACAGAAGACTATATAAAATCCTCTTCCTTTGAAAAATTATGGCCAGCTGTATTTAGTACCCTTTAATTATGTATTTGATCTACTATGTCATTTATTCATCCTGCTTTCCCCAGCTAATTTCTGACTGAGCAGCTCTAACGCATACAGTGGTAACTGGGTCAGCTATATTTTTGCTGTGACTTGAAAGAGAGAATAAGTTTTCTTCCCTCAGGAAAATTTGGAATGTATTTGTTTTTGGCCGTGAGAAGAAAAAGTCCAAAGCAAGGGAGTCAAGCATGGAAACATAAAATTTACATTTTGTGGAAGAGTTTATATAGGACAAGATAAAATGATTTTTGCATCGCCACAGCTCTTACTTATTTAGTGTGTCAACAGACTCTGCTTTGGATGAGGAAGCATCCTATTGTTGGTGACTTTCAGGAACCAATTCCAAATACATAGGCTGCATTTAAGGAAACTTTAATCCTAAGAAAAATGATGCGGCAAACAACTGTTAATTGTCTTGTGAAATCCACCCAAGATTTGTAAACTTACACCCCAAAACTTTGTCTCCATCAGTGACAAGGAAGATGCTTCTCAAACACCGTTATTTATTCTCACAACTGGCAAGAGGATAAAAAGACAAAATGATGGGTCTGACCAGGGTTCTAGCAAGACAGAGAAAAGAAAAATTCATGGAGGTCTTATCACATAGTGGTTTTTTTGATGGGCCATTTGTAAATTCTTGACTTTAAAAAAAAAATTTGCACCTTGTCTACTTGGAGATCAAATAAATTGGAAATAAGGAAATAGGTATTGACAACTTAAAACAACATTATGAAAAGATTTCATCTTTCTCCCATTCCCTTATATCCAGATTTTGATTTCACTGGAGCATACACCTGAGGCATGCCAAGTGGTAGGGCCCCAGGCATTATTCAGTGGAACATTTTGGCTGGAAGTATGAAGTTTTATAACTTGAACTGTGAACTCAGCTAAACCCTTATTCTCACTGAGGTGGACTGTGAGCTGTTTGAGTATAACCTCTTTTAGGGCACACTTGAGGAGCTTCTAACTCTCCAGAGCTGCAAGAATTGCCTCCAGCCCACAGGATGCTTTGGTGAGAGGTTTCCTTGCTACTGGGCTCATATTGTCATGGAGGCAGAGCCTTTCTCTTTTGTGATTATCTTCCTCCATTCAGGCTTAAATTCATTCTGGCTAGTGAGTGTTCATTAAGCCTTAGCTGGTTAATTTAAGAAGTAAAAATTATTTTTCTTTCTCGCATGGAAAGGGCTACTTAGTGCTGAGAAGTCCCCTATTTTCCAGTGGTGGTGCAGCCTTTTAACAAGCAGATTTAAGTGTATTGACAACAGGCTTGGCTCCCTGTGTGACCTGTTATACACTCCTTAGAAATTTTTCTTACTCTGTAGGGATATTTCCACCACAGGTTGAAAACTGCAGGTCTGGATCATTATTATCCTCCTAGCTAAATCTGTAGTGCTCCACAGCTGCATATGTGGGCTAGATGGCAGTGCAGGCCTCCTGTGTGGTGTTACCTTGCTGCTGTGGGGCAGCTCCTCTTTGCTACACGCAGAGGATTAAGGTATCCTCCAAAGCATCCTTTTCCTCCAGATTGTGCAGCTGCTAAGCTCTGATGGGTGTGCACCTCACTTATTCCATAAAATCTAGCTGGAGGAGAAGGGGTAGATGAACACACGTATGTGCCTTCTCCATTATCTGCCAGGCACAGAGCCAGTCCACCAAAATCCTCCTTGCAGTAGTGGATTTAGGGCAGGTGCCTACAAAATCCAGGGATGCCAAGTGAGCTTTGATGCCTACAGAGGCTCCCTGCTGGAATCAATCCAAAGTGTGACAATGCAGACTCAAGTGGCCCAGCAAGAAAGAAGCAGGACACAGGGGGCTCAGCAATTAACCCTACTGCTTCATTGCCAGAGGCAGAGGTCCCATCTAAAGCAGGGGATGGACCTACTTGCAAGCACTGGTAGGACAATGCTGGCAGTCTCTCACCCTACAGGTTCTTAGGGCTTCCCTGCCATTTCTGTGACACTCTTTCACCTCACAGAGCAGGGCGTTTTCTGGCATGAATATGACAGCTGTGCTTTCACAGCCCCTCTTTCTTCATGGGAACAAGTAGAAGTTTTTGTAACTCACCAGTTTTATCAAGGTAAGGAAGTAAGTAACATCTATTCCCCCAGATACTGTACCATATGTGTGGTACACCACACTTCTAGGAACCGGGCTGACATCCCATCAACTTCACAATGACAGATACACATATTTCAGCTAAGCTCATGTTTATGTGACCCCTAAAAGGCAACTTTCCAAAACCAGTGGCATCCACAGACACCTACAGCTGGCCTTCACCTGGAGCCATCATTTATTAGCTCCCGTGAAAATAAAACCTGTCAAGACCATACTGGTAAACTTACTCCTGATTTTCAAGAGGAAAATGGGGAGCACTACAGTCTCAGTGATGAGATGAAAGTTTCGTCAGGAATCTGGAAGATCCTAGAAAAAAGTCTCTGAGTAAGTTCTGATTTACAGCTTGGCCCCTTTTCCCCTCACAGCCTGCTCAGTGGCTTTCTGATAGTCTCTATCAGTGAAATATGCATTGGTAATAAAATTGCCACCCGACTGAGTAAAAAAATTGCTAATGACCAGATCCAGAACTAATTGAAATGAATCTTAGTGAAAGAGCTACAGAATGATGCTCATGCAAAGTCTTAATTAGATTTCAGTTGGAACTCTAAAGGGGCCAGTTGTGTGGGAGATGTTTTTCCTGGTGTGCTTTCATTTACTAATTTTTTTATCACCAACCATCTAGAGCCTAAAGGTAGAACTTCGGGCAGGGCCTATTTGCCATCTCTGCTGGCAGGAGGATGATATTTCTGAGTCCACCCACATAAAATCTGCAGTGGCAAATATCTCTGGATGTTTGTATGCAGACACACAAACAAATACACAGACTGTGTTAAAAAGCATTGCTAGGGTTATAAAGTCAAATAAAGACATAATAAAAAGCAAAACAAAGGCAGTATAATTCTGTGTCACTGTTACATTCTCAAGGGCATTTTTTCTGACTTCTCAGTAGTAGATTTTTCAACCTTAATAATGCCCTTTTAATGCATTTATGAAATTGCCTAAGGTTTTTTAGTAGCAAATTAAAACAAAATGAAAATCCCATTACTTGGCAATGTGTTGACACTCAGTTTGATCACTGACAAGGATGATGAAACTTTTTGATCCACTTTTCTTGGCTGGTTCTCAAGGTGGTGGGGGCGGGGAGTGATCTCTTCTGTCCCATCCCATCCTAGAAGACAGCATCATGAACTTTTTGCTTTCTTGTTACTATCTCTGCAAACAGTCCTTGCCTCTTAGCTGTCTCCACCTAATTTTCATTTCTCAGCCTGTATTAGTCTTATTTTCTGCATGTCTCACTCCATTCACAGTGATTTTCTGAGCCCAAGTGGCCATCTCCTGGTTTCTCAGCCAGTGTCCTCTCTTATCTGGCCTTCCAGCTGATAAGTATGCTCCAGGCTGCCATTTCCAAACAACTTTGCTTAAACTTACAGTCCTTCTCAATCTCCCCTGCATTAAGCTCAGTAAAAATAAAATAAAGAAATAAGGTGTAAAGCTGAAGAAGAGTCTTCTGTGCATGTACAAACCAATTATTTTAATTGTCTTGCAACCTGGCCAAATGTACCCAAATTTTCGTGTTCCCCACAAAAGGCTTTTCCTTCATTGAGCAGGCTGTCCCCCATGAATTTCAGGATACAAATCATAAGGAAGGATGTGTTTCTCAAGAAAAGGAACATTAAATTTTTCTGTTTATTTTGCCAGGGTAGGGCTATGTCTATCCCTATCATTCTGTTTACAGGAAGAGTGAATTCTCTTAGTCTGATATGAAATTAAATGCAAACACCCTGCAGCCTATCTTGGCTTGATAACCAGAATGGTTATATTCACTCAAAACACATCAAGTTTGGCAAAGTTATAAGCGAACAAAGTAGGCCTCACAATATCAGATATCGACTGATATAAAATTAGGCAGTGTTGTCAGTTCCACATATAAAGTTACTGTATGATGGAGTCAGTGGAGAGTGAAAGGAGAAACCCAAACCAAAATGCAGTACGAAAAGAAGAAGCTTTAATGGCTTAGAATAATAACAACAAGGTCTTCACTTGGGAGTTTTGGAGTCTGAGGAGATTATATGCTGGGTTCTTTCTTTTGCTGGCTATATAAGAGAGCTGAGAGAGAAAATTGATTTTTCATGCAAAATATTGAGTTGCAGTTCACGTGTAATTTAATTTATTATTTTTATACTCTGCATGTAATTTGCTAGGGTTCTCTCCTATCTCTACAACATTGTTGGAAAAAGTAATATCAAACAGCTTGCTAGCAATATTAATTTGCCATATTATAGGCATTTTTCTTATCATCATTACTATTGTTTCCAGGCCATAAAATGTAACTGGTGTGTGAGCGTGCAAGTGTTTGCAGGCTGGGAAAGTGCTGCACACTGCTAGGACACATTGGTCATGCAGGTAGGTGGTATACTCACAACATCCCCAGGCTAAGGATTGTGTCACAGCTTGTGTGGAAACCTGGGTTTGGGACCATTTGTTTTTAAGTTGCTCATCTGTTTCCATTTCTCTTTTCCCCCAGTACTTAATGCTTCGCTCTTGCTCCCCTCCTCCTTTTTTGTCCTTTATTTATTCTAGAAACTCAGGAATGCGGGGTTGCAAGAATCCAAATTTTTGAAGGTTTGTGTCAGTTTGATATGAGTTATAAGAGGAATTCTACATTAAAAAAACCAAACAGGTAAACCACTCTAAGTCTAGAGCTGAGGAGTACCTTTTTGAATTGTGATGTGTTTTGCAATGTGTGGATGAAAAAGAGGGTACGGGTAATACAGAGCAGTCTCCAGCCACCTCCATGGCAGGAGAGATGTCCTCCAACCAGTAGTGGAGCTCCTGAGGTGTGGTTGTGCCTTTTCAGTGCAACTGAGCCAGAGGAACTGGGGAGGGTTTGTGTCCCGAGAAGGTAACTGAACTCTGGTGTTGACTGGCTACTCTCAAGCAGTGAACTGACATGCTGTGGCCGTTTTTTTCCTGTGAGCCCCACTTGGCTGCCTGATGTAGACAGAAGCACCAAACTGAGAGGATATCCAGGGGTACTCTAGGGACAGTCTGCCTCCAGCTTGGGAGATTTTTAATAGGTGTCATGAAGCTTAATTTATAATCTCTTTATCTGTCCATGAGGAGGGAAGGTCTGCTGCTTACCTGGTTCCTCAGGGGGCTCCCTGAGCTGGTAAAATATGTGCTGCACTGGGCAGGCTGCCTTGAGCACCAGGGGCAGGTTTTTCCAGACACTGTATCATGATGATGCCTTGATGGTTGGTAGGGGTGGTGACTGCAGTTTCCTTCTCAGCTGTATTCAACAACCCTATCTTTCAAATCCAATTGCATCTTTGCACCCTCCAGGTCTCAGGACACAGAGGGCTGTGAAGTTGTCATATGAAGTAGAAACTAGGCTTAAGTTTAAGGGAGCAGAGGTGGAAGAGGGAAAAAGTATTCCAAACACAACTTCACCTTTTAGGATAACTTAATTTCTTCCCCTCTCAATCTGATGTATGATCATATTCCTTTTATATCTTTTCTAAAAATACCAAGGCAAATTGAACCTAGCTATAAGCTGAGCTATGTCAAGGTTAAATTTGTTATAAATAGGTTTTTCTGAAGTTCTTCCTCCTTTGCTCAGTCTTAGTTTAATCATTAAGTGGTTCAGAGACAGCCCCTTGCCCAGATTACTTTCAGGGAGCTTACCAACAGGAAGTTATTGTCAAGTGCCTCTAGGTAGAAATAAGTAGCACTTTTTTAGTAGCCAGTCATTTCTGATCAACAGTTTTACTCTCAGACACCATGTCTATCCAAACACCCCTTTGCCAGTGCACCTTTGCTACCTAGCAGACCTTGGGCAGGAAGGAACAGCATGTCTCTTTATTTCATAAAGGTATTTTTTCTACAGCCTGGAAATGCTGGAGAGCAGCCAGCTGTGTTGGAGTCACTCTATTCACTGCTAAGGTCACACTTTGGGAAGAGCTGCATGTGCATAGAGAAAAACACAACCAACAGTTTATTGCAAAATGCCATGCCTCAGTCAAAGAAAACAAGAACAGGATTGCATAGAGAGGGCTTTTCTTTTATTTGTCCAAAATGAATTTACGCGTATCTATTCAGAAAGTGTAATTCCTCTAATAAACACAGAGGAATATCTGCAAATGACTTACAGCATGGGGTTGGACATGAGGAGGTGACTTAGTATGCGGGGGAGCAGGGAACAGCATTTCCTTTCTTCAAAATGTAATTCAATATAATTAAGACAGATGGGGGCAAAAGTTCTTCCAGTACACACCTCTTATTTGAACCAGTATCCGTGGCTTCACTTTCTGCTAGGGAGTGACTGCAGTGTTGTTGGCAGTGAGGTGCTTTGGCTTGATCAAGTTTGTCCATGACAGACTTCTCAAGCAGCCCTTGAATTACATTCTGCAGTGGGGCACAAGCCAACTCCAGAGCTCAGCAGCAGCGTCAGAGCCATCGCATGGCTTACTCTGCCCCAGGCTATGTGCCATGACAGAGCTGCAGCAAATTAAGAATATATCTGTGTCTTTACTCTTACTGTGCAGTAGGTGATGACACCTCAACCTCTCAGTGAAGTACTGCAGGGCAGGAGTGGGTGCCTGGGACCACGGACATCTCCTTCTCACCTTCCCTGTGGTGCCTGACTGGTGTCCTCAGCTTGCCCCAAGCTCTCCACGTGTCCCCTGCATGTGCCACCCAGATAGGTTCATACCTTGGGAGAAAGGCAAGAGCTGCAAGACACCTGGGTTCACTGGCTCAGCACTAATCACAGGAATCCTAAAAAGCTGTTTACTACTTGCCTCTCATTGTCATTTCCTAGAAACAGTAATTCCAGGAAAGAAAACAGGTGTTTCTAAGCTAAGAGGATAGTTCTCATGTCAAGCGAGATATTTGCTATTTTTAATGACATTACAAATAACTGTATTTAAAAGAATGACATGAAGGTTACAAATTAATACATAAAAAGGTTGTGAAACGTCAGTATTAAGGTTGCCCTTCCTGTGTATACAGTATGACATAGATTCTAATAATAATTTTGGGTATAATGTTTTTCCATGAGGCCCTTTCAACAGTGGATGCTAGCAGTGGTATACTCAGGGTTCTATAATGCAGAAACCATTTTTTCTTATGACCTCCATATCATTTCCTATTGAAATAGCAAGTTGTTGTTATTTGGGTCAGAGATTTGGTTAGGGAAATGATGTTTTTGTGGACTGGAGGCACTGACTGCTGCCACAAGGAACTAGATTCCTTCTCTGTGTTTTAAGAGTAAGCAAAGCATGTCTTTGCAAAACACACTGCCAGAACGTGCACACCCAGGTGAGATTTAAATGAGCGTGTGCAGGTGCCAGAGGTAATACAGTGGTGTTTGTGTATGTCTTTAACCAAGTCCTTCCTGCCAACTGAGCAGGCAGTTTTTTCCAGAGCTACCCTAGGTGTCTTCATAGCCCTGAATTACGCTGCATAGACATATCACATATCATATATTTCTGTGAAATCACAGATGCATGGACATCTGTGGGTGATGTTACAGCATGCCTACGTGGCTTTTGCAAGCATATGCTATGGACTTTTGCCTGTATTGGAGCCAACTGAGTGCATCTGGCCCAGCGTCATGTAGCCAAGCAGGTTCACCCTGAGCCCACCAGTGTCTGCAGTATCCTGCAGGGATCCACCTGCAGTACATCCCATTCTCCTGTATGTCTCATCTGCCTCTGGCTAACATTTCATCCTCTTTTTCCCTGTGGGACTACACCTGAGCTGCAGAAGGTAGGAGGATTTTAGCAGGGCTTCACTTTTTCCTAACTCAGCTACTATTTGCAAGTAACTTGTTAGCTGCAGTAGCTCTGGGTTTGTCCAGGTGAGTTTTTGATGCCTGGAGCAGGGAAGTATGTGGAAGAGGGTCTCCCTGCTGACAGCCATACAGGGTTGATTTTTTCCTGGCAAACATCTCCAGTTAGTGCTGCCCTTCATCTGCAGAAAAACCATACCATGTGTTTTTAAAGAGGAACCCTTTGTCTGCCTGTGCACAATTTCACTCTTCTCTTTGAAAGCTGGCATTTCAGCATGTCATAACAAGGTCTCCATCACGAGGAAGGTGATTATAATTAGCATACCCAAATTTCTCTGGAAAATAAGATCAAGGAATTAGACAGAGACAAAGAGGAATTCAATGCATTTGATACCAGGTAGAAAAAAAGTCCAGTGTATGGATGACCATTATTAAGCACTTTCAGGTGCTTATCTTCTCTGAGATACAACTTAGGGAGAAGAGGGAGTAAAAATCAGGAAAGTAACATGCTTAACCAACAGCTGAATAGCTGCAGCGGCCTTATATCTCATGTACCAAGCCAGCGAGGCTCACAGCCTGCTAACCAAAACTGTATATCAAACTGATTGGAGGAGGAGGGGGCATAGTGATTCTTCAATGTATACATCAAAAAGGAATCCTAGTAATAAATCCCTAATGACAAGGATCTACTGATGATTTATTGGAGCAGGCCTTTGACTGGGGTGGAGGTGAAATAACTTTCTGTGACAGGAGGAGAAGCTGGAAGCCCAGTTCTCCTTGGTGCAATGAATTGCTCAGCTTAAAGTGTATGAGCCCAGAGCCCTTCTGTTTGGACCTCACATCACTTCATGTGAGAGAGACAATGACCAGTGAGTAAAAGTAGAACAGAAGGATTAACAATTTCTTTTGGGACATACAGTACTGTAGCCTGAAAATAGAGAAGCTTTCATTCATTAAGGTAATGGCAAGCTGAAGCACTTAAATGCAGTCTTTGTTACTTAGGAGCTTCTGTGGTGCCTCGGCATATGTGTGCGCACACTGAGCCCTCTAATGGGGTTGTTCAAACCTCCATCTACTTTCCCTGGCTTTCAGAAGCAAACTTGCGACTGGCAATCAGAAGGAATAAGGATGCTCTTTCCATTTATTGTGCTCAGGATACCAATGGGTGTGAAATTCACTGGTCAGGTTCACAATTTGCCCCAAGATCCATCAGGGAAATAATTTGTCGTGGTTTCTGCATCCCCCTTTTTTTTTGTTGTAGGTAAAGCCTACAAGTTGTCAGGGTAAATCAGAGCTGCCAGGAGCTGAAAGAGGAGCATGCTTTCAAACTCAGAGCACCATCACTTCCAGTAATCTGAAATCCCTTTCCTCCTTAAATAAGAGCATTATCTTTTAAAAACTGTAGCTATCAGTCTGGAGGGATGAGTGAGCATGGCGAAGTGAAGTGGGAATGCAGTTCACAACACCTCCATGAGGTAAAGAAATATCATTTCTGCTTTACAAATGGGAAACTTGAAGCAAAGCACCGAAATAACTGTCTGGAGAGACTTGAGAGGAATTTGATAGTAGTATTTGGTTGAGAAATCAGCATTCCCAGTTTATTCTTCATGCTATTAGATCATATCTTTCCCTCTTTTAGATAAACAACTAATTAAAACAATTTCTTACATAATAGCTGTCATTAAACCCATGGATGCCAGAGTGTATTCGAGTGGATGCTGAAGGGTAAATGGTGTCAGTTAGGGACCCACAGTGGTGCAAACCCAGTAGGAGAGGCAGGTGAGGAACATCTGCATGAAATGCAGAGGAAATGTCAGATGATTTTTCAGGATCAGATGCCTTTTTGGGCTTTTATCACAGAAAGATAATTAAACAGAAACTGTAAAATGAGACAGGACAAGACATCATAATGAAACAAAGGACCAGACAAATAGTGTTTGACAAATATAATCTTGAGTAAATGTTACAGGACTGAACCCTCTCTGCCTTTCAGGGAAAGATAATTTCACATGTTCTGTGAGATTTGCTATGCTTTGAATACTTCTTTGTCCTGTTACTTGACAAACTGTAATGCAAACCTTTTATTTTGTATGTAACCTTTTCTGGTCAGATTGTTTCAGAATGCAGCTGTTCTCAATGCATTTAGTTGCAATTTTGTCCACAAGCCATTATTCTGGTTATTACATTTTTATTTTTAATATCCAAGAGAAAATGAAAGAAATATTTGTCACCCTCCATATACTCTGTCTTGCTTAAGATAGATCATCTCTATTTTGGGGATTAACCTTCTCTTCCCCTGGCTCCACATAATGGCTTGCTTCTGTATGAGGTTTACTGGTCCTCACGTGGAAACTGTGCTTTTCCTCCCTAGCCCCTACCCACTTTGACTGTCTGATTGTATTGACTTAAAACTCCTCTCCCGTTCTCAGGACTGTGAGAATGAAGGGTAAGGTGCAGTGGTTCACATGCTGATTAGTCATGGCCAGAGGGAATTCAAATTTTTACTATTTTGAGATGTCAAAATAGTCATCAGACTAGATGTCATCAGACTAGATGTAATCAGATGCTGGAGACTAACAATGTTTGCTATTGAAATATCTGAATGATGAGTGTGGAATTGAGCTTGAAGTCAATCTTAGTCATCATAGATAGTCACTTGCAGTTGTAGCTGATGGGAGAAGGGCTATTCATGCACCCTCCATGAATGGATGATGGCATGGATCTAAGATGGACAAATCTAACAATACGAATTTTAACAGGAACAAATCTTGGATTCTGCACCTGGAACAGTATAATCATGGATGCACATATGGATTGGGGGACTTGAGGGCAAGAGACTGGAGTGCAGCCTTGCAGAAATAGGCCGGAGGGGGTTGGTTGATGGTAAGCTCAATAGGAGTCAACAATGTGCCCTTGCAGCCAAGAGGGCCAGACTATCTCAGAGTGCATTAAGCTAGCTAGTTAAAAGAAGTGATTGTCCCAGCACTGGTGAGGCCTCAGCTTGAGTACTGCATGCTATCTTGGGCTCCCCAAGGTAAGAACGATACAAAAATATAAAAATGTGTCCAAAGGATAGCAACAAAGGCCCTGAAAGGACTAGAGAGCAGGATTTATAAGGAACAGCTGAGCATGCTAGGTTTGTTCAGCTAAGAGGAGGCTGAGGGTTGACCCCACTGTTGTCTACAACTTAAGCAGGTGTGGAGTGGAAGGTACTGATTTCTTTTCCCTGGTGTCCAGTGATCGGACATGAGGGACTGGCTTAAGGCAGCATTGGAGAAAGTTCAGATTGGATATTAGGAAAAAATTCTTCACTGAGAGGGTGGTGATGCACTGGAACAAGCTCCCAGGGAAGCAGCCCAGGAAGTATTTGGACAACATATAAATGGTTTGACTTTTAGATTGCCCCCTGTTGGGTCAACAGTGGGACTCAATGATCCGCATAGGTCTCTTCTAACTCAGGATATTCTGATTCTATGAAATATCTGCTGTGTGCATAATTTGCAATCAGATCACCCACTGCACTGCTTTTGCTGTGCCCCATACCTTATACCTTGTTATGCTGTTCCTGTTCAAAAAGACTCATGCCTTCCCTGTGCTGATGCAGATACCGGCTGAATAATTTCTGCTCACTTAAGCACACTTCGGGTTGTCTTTATTTTCTTGGTCAAGGATGTTTCCTTCTTCCATGCTCTGTTTTTTTTGTATGGGAGATGCTCAATATTTACCCGCTGTACATACAAATTGTGTGCCCAGCCATTTGTTACTGATCTTTTCCTGTATGTGCCTTTACAGCAAGGTTCAGTGAGATGTGGAGGTGGGAAACCAGAGAACTGTCCTGTCTACCCATGGAAAGTCCACCACCATGAGCTGTATTCCTTCCCTCTTACTGCCCTCATGTGTTAGCCCTTCCTGTCCTCACTGTACTACTGCTCTCCCATTACTATTTTGGCTCCATTGCTGAAATTCCACTGTTGGTAGAGATGCAAAATAATTCTTTATCTGTTAAGAGTTTTTATCCTACAGGGTTAAATGGTAATCCCCAAGCTCCTACTGTCTCCCTCTAGCTATTTTTTGCCCTCTCTCCAGCAAGTTTTTTTCCTCTCCCTCTGTGTAATAAAGCTACTAAGTGACGTGGTGCTTGATATAGGTTAGTGTAGCAGCTGCAGTTTGCCAGCCAGGGGGTTGTGTTTCTCAGAGAGCTGTAGGAACAGCCGTGCTTCTGAGGAGCTAAATGTGAGGGGAGAGCTGCTGTCCTCATCGCTTTTCTAGCTTTAAGGGCTGCAGGATATACAGGGAGGATTGCTGTGAGCTTTCTACCAACTCAGTTGTGCAAAAAAGGAGAGGGGTGAACAAGGGGTACAACCAAAAAAGCCACATTTTTGAGACTATTTCTGTACCATCTTACTTTTTGCATGGTGTTCATGAAGTCAAATAATACTTAAGCACTTACCTGGGGACAGAAAATTTGGAAAAAGGAGATTTCTTGCTGTCTCCACTAGAAGCTCCTTTTTGAGTTTCTGGAACTTCAAAGGAACCAGAGGGACGTGGTGTTTCCAAAAGCCAGGGAAACCTCAGTGTTGAATAAAGCAGGCAGTGGACACGCATAAGCAGCTGTCTGTAAAGGCTTTGTGCCAGCTGTGCTAAGCGCTCAAAGGAAAAACACTAGTGCTAAAAAGTACATCTGCTACCTGAGGTTTTGATGGAAAAAGTATTCTCTGTTGTACTAAAGACACTTAGCTTCCCTTCATCAGTTCATGTGTTGTTCATTAGTGGATGATCTCCCTTCAGTCCTGCTGGTTTTTTTCTTGTACCAGTGTTTGGTGTGGGCAATTGCTGTGCGGCAGACCACAGCTGTATAATGGCTCGGTAAATCTCAACAATAAAAATCTAATTGTGTTATTCAATCATGCAATAACTTGCTTTCGTCTGTACAAATAATGCAGCACAAATGACTAAATTCGTAACTCAGAGGAAGCGTTTCATAATTTTGCTGAACTTTCTTGAAGGGAACAACTAACTGTTAATTTTCTCCTTACTGTATTTCTGCTATTTTTTAATGATATCACTTACATCTGAATGCTTCAGTGCCCATGTAATTTCCCTACTTGTATTTTTGAAAGAAGAATGACTAATATTTTCCAAATTATATACCATGGCAATTAAAGGGAAAAAGGGCTTATACATGAATTGACTGAAGAAAAACAAATCTTTTTCTAGATTGCACCTCACTTTAAAATAAAATGGCATTTCTTCAAGTTTCTACCTATTTCATTGGCACTTCAAGCTATAGATTACCTGCATAACACAACCCAATTAATTTCATACATTAGAACACATTAGTGCAATGCTCTACCCAGAAAGGAGAGCAGAACCCTACCTAAATGCTCACAATAATCTGCAGGCATGCACAGTAAGAGCATTTGAAAAGAAGTGAACTGTTAGTCTTAGTCACTATTAATATCAAATTTGGTGTTCACTGAGAATGATTGTCTTCACAGAACGTACAGAAGCGAATGTATATGCAAGTTTTTCTGACTGCCACCTCCTGCTACTTCACTGGAATTCTTCAAGTTGCTCTTGAAGATGCAGCCCTTGGAAGAAGATGATTACTGAGAATTTCAGCTGGGGTTAGCTGGCTGGTCACGTAGCTACAGCTTGAAAATACAACCTCTAGACATTTAGAGGGAAAAAAACCAAACCCAACAGTGGAACTCCAGCTTTTTTTTTAGAAAAAAATCACTATATAGACGGTTAAGAAGAGATGATATAACTGCTAAGTAACTGTTGGTAGTACACACAAGAATTGGCACTCATTTTGCCCTTGGAGTTCAGCTGGTAATGTTATTTAGTTAAGAACCATGTCACTGGGCTCTCATCTCTCTCTTCTCCTTTTTTTGCACTGAATTTGAGAAAAAATACTGACATAGAGGCCTAAAACCTGATCGTGTTTCATCCACATTTTAATATCAGAACAGCAGCTGAAATCCCAGTTTCATCTACTTTAATTGCTTCTGTTCTCTGTGAAGAGAGATGCTTTTCTGAAGCCCATCAGATTCTTAATGCTAAAGTGGTCATAATGTTGTGCATGAAGGCTTACAGAGGCACAAGCAGAGTGGGGTTCATCTTTTCTAATGGATAATTTTAATCATAGTATCAGAGAGAATATTTTACTCCAGTACATTTCTTAGTGCTTTGCATTGGCTTGTTTTCATTATCCCTCACATTGCAATGCTCTCTTCCCAGGAAGGTACATGCAAGACTGATGTTTTTTTATTGGCTTTCCCTCTAGGAATGCCCCTTATAAGGTATCAGCCTCTCTTGCAGCCACCACAACAAACAGTGGCTCTTTGAAGCAGAAGCCGAGGAGAGAGTGCTTTGTATCATTTGAGAAATCCAGTGGGCTTGGCTGGATTTGCAGCTTTAGGCAACAGTGTGGAAGTGATTGCTCCAAGTCCAAAGGGTGATCCAGGTCTTATAGAGATGTCTTGTTTTTCCCTCAATTTTTTTCTTTTTTATTCTGATCAAACAAACAGCATTTCTTCATTTAAATTATCTCAATCATGATGTGAGTAGGAAGGTGCCTTCCCTAGTTAACATTGTGAGGGAGAAAGCTGATAATTCATTTATTCCATGATAATAGCAGGGGTAGCTTTAAGGTTTTTACCATCTGTGCTCCTATGGGAAGGAGGAGCAAAGCCAATACAAATTTAACCTTCAGATTTATGCTTCTGTGCTTCTCCATTGTGCCTCTAAAGTTCTTCAGAAAAAATCCTTAACCATTTCAGTACTGTACAAGACAAAATAAATACAGCTTCCACAGTCCGTTTTTATTTTATATCTGCAGTATTTAATTTAATTTCAGACTTTAATAGCTATTCAAAGCAAGATATATATTGAGTTAAGTTCAATTGCCTCTGTTTGTCTATGCAAAAAAAACCAAACCATCCAAACTTAACATTAAATGCTGTATCTGTCTTCAAATCTTTATCTCCTAACAAGTAATCTCACATATTATAAAATAAACAATGAGAAAATGCAAGATCTCATTTATGCATACTGCTTTTACAAGGACAAAACTCTTGTTGAAATGGGAGTCGGGACTTGAGACAAAAGGAAGCTGTTAGGACAGTTGCATGCCTAAATTTAGGATGAAAAACTGTATTGATTTATAGGTTCATCTGTATTTATGGACAGATGACCTAGGAGAAACCATGATGTCTGAAGGTGGGCAGATGACCTACAAATCCAGAGTCAGTTTATTAGGCAAAGATGTAAAGGTAACTGCATCCAAAAACAGTCAGTGAGTCCTTATCTTCTAGTCTTCAGCTGGGAAGGACTGAAGAACATTGTGAAATGATTATAGGTTCAAGGTTAACATTAAAAAAATGGCTGCAAAGTTGAGGGTAGGCTGTAGAGAAGAGAAGTGGTTGTTATTGTGAGAGACAGGGATGGAATAATCAAAACCTATGCACTTTCATTCTGTTTTACATAGGTTCCTATCAGACTATGGAAGCATTTCACATATATTTTTCTGGATCTGAGTGCTTACTAACTACACTGCAAATGTTTAATCATTGCTACTTTCTGGTGAGTTTGCCCCAGAAAATGGGATCTTCAAGGGCAAAATGCTCTTCTCATTCTGCTTGGTTAAAAATAAAAAAGAAATACATTGTCCCCCATTTTCCAACAGAAGATTGAATTTAGAATTCATTTTAGTATTTTAGTGCTATACAACGTATTTGGCTTTGCAGGGGTGGAAAAAGAGACATTTTTCTCCTTGACCTGCATAATAACAGCTGCCATGGGATTCTCTGGTCATGTTGCTTGGTGGGGTGTAGAGTCTGTCCCACACAGAGAGACAGCAATATGGGAACAGCTGAACTGTAATGCCCATGATGCTCCCTTGCAGCCTTTCCAAAACTCAGGTGAGCCCTACATTAAATAATCAAAAGAATTATTTGGAATAACTGTGCCTGGAGAATAAAGGCATTTAGACTAGTTCTGCATGAGGTGGCTTGACTCTGCAAGTGTTATAGTTCTGTCCAAGGTCTTTTGCTTTGCAGGGTCTCAGCTGCTTGCTTTGGTCCTGACAGAGGACATTTTAGGAATCACTACAATGGGTTATCTGGCCTTCATTAACTCTTTGATGCTGCCCCTGCATGATTGAAATTGCTATGGGTAATGTTTAAACTTCATGCGGGTTATCCTCTGCCTCATTGCAGTAGACAGTGCAGAGCTGAGTGTAAATGCCTGTGGTTTTCCAAATGAGGAGGAAAAGCTCTTATTACTGTATTTTGCTGCCTAAAAAAGAGGAACTCAATAGTTTTGTTATGTATAGGTATGATCATAAATATGCCCTTGAGTCTTCCTGTTTGAAGGCTGAATGAATGCAGTTGTGCAGGCTTCTTTCATATAAATAACATGATAGAAATGGGACAATAACCAAAAAATCCAGAGGTATCACATGCTCACGGGAAGATTTAATTAGTTTGTAAGCTACTATATAAGCATTTTGACTAAGGATGGGTTTAGACTACATTAGAATTGTTGAGCTTTATGAGTATTTATGTACTCATAAGCTCTTGCTTGCAAGGTAGGACAGTGGGAAATGATCACTTAAAGTATTCCTTTTCACAACCCCCCACTTCGTACCTAACAGTCCTCAGAAATAAAAGCTGGGGGTACAAGAGCAAAACCAGCCAATAACTTATAAAATACTCAGTCAAGGCACGGGAATAAAACTATTCACTGAAGATTTGAACCATACCACATAACACAAGATGGGTTTGTCTGTAGCACTTTTGCCAGGCTGTAGCCTGTGGTCTGTGTGATGTTCTGCTTCCTCTGTCCTGCGTGGGGCTCAGAGCAAACACAATTGGAGGAAAAGTTACCTAGGTTCCTTGGGAATCAGCAACACACATTTAAAAAGCTCTCTGCTCTCCACTTTGCAGAAGCAAGAAATACCAACAAGGTCTGGAAAATCAGGGAAACAGAAAATAAGAGTATCCAGAAAAACGTTTATTTTATTTGAACTTATTTAAGGGCTGAAATGATTGTCATCTGATGCATAAGACCAACAGAAATTTGCTGAGGTTGATTTGTACTCTCCTCCATCACTCAACAAGCAGTTGTGTATATGTCCAAAACATGCTGTTAGGTCTGTTTAGCAAGCTGGCGTACCTCTGTTTACATAATTCTTAAAACAAACCTAAATTTTCAGTACATTGAAAGCTGCCTCTGTTGCTCTTTCAAACCCTTCAGAAAACAGAAAGATAAACCATAAGGAGTTCATCTGCCAGAAATCTCTGAAAGGCAAGGAGTTCATCCTTCAGTCATACAAACTCCTGCGCACTTCAGTAACTTACAGACAGCAGCAGCCCTCTTTGTATATGCAAGTATTTGTTGGATCAGGCCCTAGACTGCAAAGCAAACTACACAGTGCTGTGAGGCTCACTATATCTACCCAGATACATTGCAGGTAGATAAGAAGTTTGTTGTGTTGAGCTGCCTATCACCTGGGACCAAGCTTCCAGGACTATTAACACCAGATCTGTGAGCTCAGACATCAGCTCATACAGATATTTAATGAGGAGCAGCCAGAGCAATCAATCTCATTTCTATTGAATTAACCAAAATACACAGTTTGGAGATTTTGCAGGGTTTTTCCTTTTATGCTGGCTTTGAGTCGGTTACAAAGATACTTGACCCTTCCTGGACCGTACTGCAATGTTAACCTCGAGGTGCTGGGAAGCTGCAGGATATGCTGATACAAGATGAGGACTGCTGTGTCACGCAGTGAGGGCAGATTTGATTACAGTTAGAAGACCAAAAGCCAGAGTCATAGTAAATTATTGAACCAGGATGCTGCTCCCACTGACTGTTACGCTAGTGATAGGAGCATGGCATAAATCTCTGGATTGAATGGTTTATGTGTTGCAGTCACATATTTCCCTGGGAAAGCTGTGGAAAGAAACACAAAGGAAAGCAGAAGGCTTCAAACTTTGAGTGGGCAGTGGTCCCTTTGGTAACGCTTTGGCACAGGTACACTCTGTTGTCTTCTTGCCTGTTACTGTTTGGTGATCATCCAAAAGTCACGTTCTACATTGTGGTGAGAAGGTTTTTAACCTCTTTCAGCCAATTATACTTCAAATTACATGTCCTCACTGACACACTTTTCATTAAAGAAACGAAGAATATTTTTTTCCAAATACATGCAACCTGATGTTGCCTAGATACAAATTTCTGTTCCTGCTCCTTAACCCTCTGTCATCTGTTGCAAGGTGCTGGATTTTGCTGGGCACGAGTCCTCTGGCTAAGAAAAGCTACTCATTTTTTAATCAGGCATGTTTGTGGCTCACTTCTCCATTGTTATCCACAAGGTTAGCAGCAGATTCTGTTCAACAAACCATAACTAATTTATTTGAGCTAAATTATATGAAAATAGTTATCATATTAACTCTGCTTGCAGCTCCACCTCTTGTATTGTGTTTTTTAGTTTCTGGTCTCCTGTTATTTTTCTAGATTTGTTTTTCACCCAGATGCTAAGGATTAAATCATAGCTTTTCACTTTTTAGTGTAATTGAATTTTATACTGTCTGGGCAGCCTTTATTTAAGAATCTCGAAGTGCTTTGAAAACATTCCTTAATGAAGCTTCACAAAACTTGAGTGAAAGAGGTAAATATTGTTATTAGGATGTTTTTATAGGTGGGTGAACAGAGGGAGAGGGAGGTATAGGGCATTGCAAATGCTCTTCAGGAAATCACTGGTACAGAATTAAAGAGCAGACTTGATTTTAAAAAAGGATTTAATTTCACACAGAAAATATCTGGTTTTGACAAAAAAAAATTTAAAGCTGGCAATTGCTACAATAACCATTCTTTTCAGTTGTCAGTCAAAACTTTAATTTTCTGACAAAAGGAAATAAATGTTAGAGAAGAGCAAAGATATTTGACCACTCACGCTGAAAATAAGCAGAACAAATACACTCATACACAAATTAAACTTACTTCAAAGAACTCCAGTCAGATCTCCAGAGTCAGATGTTCAGGTATCCTTACACTTGTCTCTTTAATTGAAATTGTTTTTAGATTCATAGGAATTATCACCCAACTTAGCAAAGCACCTAATCATTTTTAGTATCCGTGACTCACATGCTTTGGAGATTCAGTTGATTACACTCATGTAGCTTGCTTAGGTGGTTCTGAAAATCTCTATGTGAATGCTGGGAGATGAATTACTTTGTTTTTTTCTTCAAGTCAGACTTAGTGTCATCTGTCTCCTTCTTCCACTCCCATCTGGTGCCAAGAAGAAGTTCAAACTAATGTTTTAGTTTTGCTTTGAGATTAAAAAATCATCTGAACCAATCTTCATTCCATCTGTGTTTGTGTTTGGTTTGATGTCCTGGGTTTAACTCTGTTTGCATTCTCATTTTCTCCCTCTTTTTCGTTTGTTTGGGTTTTTTTGTTTTGTTTTGGTTTTTTCCTTTTAAGACAAGGGAAGTGTTAGATAAGGCTCAATGTAAGAATAGTTACTTTAACTGGGGTTTTAAAAAAATATTTTTTTTGTTATTTTTCCTGTTTTCAGCACAGCATCTGCTTCACAGGCTACCCAGTGTGGGCTTACAGGCCACATGGTGCTCCAATAACTGCTGAGCACTTAAGGTGCAAACGATTGTATACCACCAGCAACACTGGTAAACACACTTAGCGCAACAGCCTCTTCTGGGTTTGTATTTTAACCATGATGATTACCACATGAGAGGTTTCCAACCCACAGACTTGCACTTGTCTTTCACTCCCAGTCAGATGCTGGGATGTAGAGCAGCAGGAGTTGAGGGTCTGCATGAGGTGAGAAAAAGCTGCAGTCCTTTTGGCTGATGCTCGTGGCACACACTCACAAGAAACCCTTTTTCCTCGAGTCAGATAGATCAACTTATTCATGCACTAAATTTGCAGTCTTATGGTCCCACCCAAGTCTTCATTTTGATGCACTTCATCATCTACATTACAAGCTCTGGAAGTGGAGGTTACCCTCAACAACTGGACTTCTCCCATCATCTTCAAGAAACTTAATCTAAATCATGAAACTATGCCTGCTGTGGTCTGGGAAGAAGTAGGGCTTTATTAACTACATTTAAAGAGAACAGGAAAAATGAATGATTGCATTGCTAACACTGTCAATATATATACTGTTAAATAACCTGGTTTGTAAAATACTGATAAACCATTTACTTGGTGCTGTGGTGATCACTTAAAATGAAAACGTTATTGCTGTCTTGCAGCTCTGCTTAAAAAATATAAAATTGTTTATCATACTCCACTAGAGGTGAAATTCAGCAAGGATATATACACTCTAGTCTTCAGGTGCTGTTGGCCTTTCCCAGCTGACTTAGATCATTGCAGATTAGATCATATATCAATCCTCAATTCCTACAGTGATTAGCTAATAACCTGTATTTACCCCTCAAAAGTTAAGAACCACTCTAGGAGGTAACTTTTCCATATCTACCACACACACAAATGTTTCAAGGGATGGTTTGCATGGGGGCTGTGCTCTGCCTGCTGATGAGGAGCAAGAACATGCTACTCTCCCTCCACACTGGATCTACTTCCTAGATCTCTGGTAATCAGAGCCATATAGCTTTTGGTCCATGTGGTTTGTTTGTCCTTTTGTGGAACTGTATTCCCTCCTGCCGAGACAAGCTGGCTTTTCCAATCGTTGTTCATTTTTGTGTCCGTTAACTTACCAATCATAAAATGAGCTGCACTGGAAGGCTTGGAGAGAGAAGGCCTCTGTTTAACAAGACAGCTGGAGCAGCATGGATGAAGAGGACCGTGTCCCTCACATGGTGCCCCATCAAGGAGACTCTGACTTGAGCGACTGAGTCTGAAGGAATAAAAGGGAAAAAGCAGGGATGATCTAGGCATTGTGATGTCTTCATAACGCTTCCTCACTGGACTAAGGTGGGGCAGTTGGAGCAGGGAATGGCATTTTCTTAGTGAAAAATATCTTGTTTTTCGAAAGTGGTTCCTCACTGAAAATTAAAAGATGGGAGTCAACCTTAGCGGACAAATGTCACCATGAAAATGTCTTTGATGTTCAAAAGAAAGTCTGTTTGAAGGAGGGCACAGGGAGATGCTCTTTTGCAGAAGTTGGTCTTGGTACAGCAAAAGTCTGGGATGGGGATGTCCAGGTGAGCAGTCTTGAGGTTTCAACTCTTACTGCTGTCAGTAAACACAGAAAAGGCTAGCACCCCTTCTCTAAGTGCTTTTCTTAATTCCCCTATGTAGACCTTATTGGTATGTAATTTTCTTTAATTTACGTGCGTCTGACAATCCCTAATAGTTTCCGCTCTTTTAAAGCCCTTTTTTCTTGTTAGGTTTTAACTTTATTTCCTCTGTGAGCATCTCCTCCGAGGCACATCCTCTGGCCTCTAAAGAAGATAGTACATCATCTATGCTTCCAAAAGTCAACAGAGACTCTTGATACAGGTGAGAATGAAAGGAGAATGCAGCAATAAAAATAAAGATTATGATTAACAGAAGTTAAGCGTTTAAAAAATCTGATGCAGAACAGTAAGGATGAATCAGAGCTGACACAAAACTCAGTTGTTCTTTTTACAAACACACCAGTACTTTAAACGCTTCTGGTACTACTGAATTCAACAATAATTTTGCCACTAACTTCCACAGTGGGAAGAATTAGTTGTCTTTGTGAGGAATAGCCCATGGTTACAAGTAATTTTAAAAGAGCAATTGAAATGACAGTAAAATGTCAGTACTCCAATAAAGGAAAGGGAAAACTAAGGAGATCAAAAAATAGTACTGGGTTTCTCTTGTTAATGCTTAATAAAATGTAACATGAAATTTTAGAAATTTTTATGTAATATTCCCAAACTACTCACTACAAGTACTACTACAAGTGAGTAGTTCACTATATGACAGTAAAACATGCAGAGCTTCTGCCATTGATTTCATCATGGAACCAAGTCTGGGGAAGGGGTCAAATTGCAACACGTGGCTTCTCCTGAATAACGCTATAGATCATGATAAGACTATACATGTATATCATTAATAGATCCATTGGGCTCAGTGGGAATTACTCATGATGGAGCGTGCTATTCTGTGCAAGTGAGATGAGTGTAATCTGGACTGCAGAAAACAGCATTTAAGCCTCTAGTGTGCCTTGGAGCTGGCAAGGAGTGGCAGAGCAATGGGCTTCCTAGGGAGTTTTATTGGAATTTTGGGGATGTTTCACGGAAGAAGCTGCTGGAGGTTTATAACAGCACAGTGCGGAAAAGCAAGCTGACAGGGTCGATGAGCCGAGAAGAGCTAATTGTGTTGATTTACAAGAGGGGAGAGAAACATTGTCAGATGAGGGACCAGACTTTTTACTGAATACTGTGAATACAGTATCGGAAAAGATACAGTAATGGCACTAAGAACAGCTATTAAAGAAATTAGACTCAGAAGTGTGAAGTCCCTGAAAGATCATTGGATTTTAAGGAATCGTGTGATTTGTTATCGGAGAGAAAGAAATGTATTTTCTACACTCAGTCCACAACTACCTGATGTCTTGATCAAGTACAAAAATGATCCAGCAGAGTCAGACAGGGATTTCATTGGGCAGGTTTATTGAGAAGAAAATGGAGATCTACAGTTTAGTTTTTTCATTATTATTTTGTAGATTTTCATGGTTTTTTCCTTTTTTTGGTCATACATTTTTATCGACATTTTTTTCTAATGAATACAAATCCATGTTGTGCTTTGGATGTGCATCTTTTCATGATAAAAATGTCTCGGCTGACAAGAACACATGTGTTTCTAGAAAATGTACCTAGACAGAAGTTTAAGGCAAGACATAATTGCACAATAAAGTGATCACTACAAATGAAAAGAAAAATATAAAATACAGGTGTTCACAGGAAGTGGATTTAGTACTGAGCTGACAGCACAAGGGACAGCAGTCCTTGCTCAGTGCTAAATGGACAAGAGGACTTTTTATGGATGCAACAATATTAATAACTCTTCAGTTAGTATGAAAACAAGTTACACACACATGGAAATCCCAGGGTAATATTCACTGTATTCATGTAATAGATATTTGTAACCCCAGTGTGGACAGTTCAAAGAGAAGCTACTAGCTATCAGAAGGGCAATCCTACTCCCATGCAGCTAGGCAAGTGGCTTTTGCAGGAAGCCATGCAAAAATCACTGAGAGTAGCTTCTACAAACATCCTGCTTTGAACTCATACATTCGTTCTAGATGATATTTCAGCTGAATAGAAAAATTTGGCTTGCATCAATCAGACAGTGCAGTATAATTAACTGAGATGTGGATGCCATGTCTATAGATGAAATTAGTGCTAGCGTATGATGGATAGCGATGGACAAGATCATCAGCTCCTTGTCGTTCCGGACAGCAGCATAAGTTATCTTGAGCCAACACTGTAAGATGTATTTCATTTTAGCAACTGGGGATGCTGCTCTCAAGGTAAAAAGAACCTGCTACTGCTGTAGAAAGGAAACTGCTTGGGGAAGTCCTGTACTGGAACAAGAGGGAAAGTTCTATGTGTTGAAAAAAACCTGCTTGCATACAGGTCTTCCATTCAATGCTTACATTTTACCCTTAGGCCAGTAACAGAAGTACCACTGCACCACTCAGCCGTGACGGCACCCTACTGTCACCCCTGCAACAGCACTAGTGGGTCAATGTCCAATTCTTTGACAGCCACTAGAGAGAGAAGCCTCTTGCCATTCTTGTCCAGGTGGGTACCCTTGTTAAAGGGGCTTTGATAGCAAATCTGAGCTGGTCATGCTTAGCCTACTGCTTGTGTATTTCAACATAATTTTACTCTCTTCCCTTGCAGTAAAAGTGGACTCAGTAGCTGATTGCTTACCTTTGCATTTAGAAACCTGGCTTTAGATATCAAGATTCAGATTTGTGTGCCAGTAATGCATATGACATGTAATAAGCGCAAGATTCTCTGTCAAATGGCTTTTATCTCACTTTTATAGCATGTATTAATTACTAGCATGACAATGTTTTTAAAACCTGCTTAAGCAATAGCAGGCTGTATTTGCATGCCAACAAATAAAATTACATCATTTTCGCTTGGCATGGATTGGACTCTACTAGCTACAAACAGGCAGCAATCACCTTCTGCTGAAGAAAAGGAGAAACTAGATGTCAAAAGTCAGTTGCTGTTATAATGTACTTGTTGCAGTCACTCCTGGTTTTCTACTTTCCTTTTGTCAGTAGTTCTGTAACTAGCCTGAACTCTCTTCAGAAAAATATATCATGTAAACCAGAGTAGTCGCATTCTCATTTAAACTAGACATGGTGCAGGACAACAGTTTATGCTCCCTGCTGGTAGGAGTTGCATACAAAACACTGAAATCTGCATAAACATTATACTACTAGTATAAATGAATTCACTAAGCCAGCTCTATTTTTGTACCTATATGTGAAATGGGTCTTAACATGTGAATGTGTTTGCTGGTTACATAATGAACTTGAACTGCATTTATCTGTGTAAAAGAAAATGTGAGTTTCCTGTTAAGGGTGCAAAGATTTTTATCCTGGCCTTTTTCTGGAGACTATGAGGTTGTTGTCTAGCTACACTGTATTCACTTTATTGTCTCTTTAGCCTTCTGGCTGGAGTGCTGTGTTTGTACTCATCTGTGGTTTTCCTAAATACCAGATGAAACTGTTCTTCCAACCCAGACACTGGTTTTGAACAGGCCAGTTCTAGTAAGAGAACTGGGAGTTAAATCCAGAGCTCTGGCATCTCAGTTCAGTGTCTTCATTAGAAACCTGTCCCACTTCTTCAACCAAGCCTTGGCTGAAGGTTACGTGCAGAGAATAGTCCGAAGTAATGTCAGAGGTCTCTCTTGGCTTGACAGTAGTGAGGAAATCCTGAATTAAAACTACTCCATTATTTTCAGCTTACTCCCCCATGATGGAGCAGGCACTGTGTAAGTGCAAGGCTTTGGCAGGAAGGGGATGAGAGGAGGTGGTGTCTCAGTGAGAACTCTTCTTTCTTTACTTGCCATAAGTCACAGCTTTAATGCATCTGTAATTTTTTTCAATTTTGTTAATGGCAGGTCAGCTGCTTCTGAACCGTACTTTGCACTTTGCTCCCACTCACTTCATTTCCTTTCTCCACCACGATGATTTGAAAAAGACAGAGGGGAAAAAAAAAAAGAAAGAAAGAAAACTTTGTGTCACATCAATATTTGTCTCAAATCATTGTCTTGCATGATGACTCACCGTCAAAACAGTGCTGCAGTAACATTTGACATGCAGTACTGGAACAGCTTCTGAACTGCTACAATGTGCTATTTTCATCCATAAGATTATGGGGGAATTAAAAAAGCAGATCTTTTGACACAATTCAGCATAGAAACTTCAGTGTATTGTGCTACATTATACCATGGAGTCACTACTAAATGGGCTGTTTGACATGGTGCATTATAAAGGATTTAGAGGTGTCATGTATAAGTACTTCTTAGTCTTTGTGATACAAATGAAAAAGAACGTATCCTGGAAAAACATTAGGAGTAATACAGACACTATTAGTCCAAAGGTATTTCTGTGCACATATAGCCTGGATCAAGTTCTGATCCTTGTTAATAACAGTAATTAGGGCCAAGCAATGGCATCATAACAGCTAAAGGACCCTTTATTCCAGCTATGTTAAAACAACAGGTGCTGTGTGCCAAACAACTGCTAGGAAGCAATATGTAATTAAGAACAAATAATAACACCAAGCATTTAGATCACACATTTCTCCCATGTCTTTCAAAGTTCTCGTGTTAGCTGGCTACCACATCGGATAATTTGCATAAACATGTATTTCCAGTTCACTTAAAGATAGCTGCAATCGATTCACACTTTCTTGCACTGCAGTTGCAGGCAAAGGGAGACAAGGAATGGGGTGAAATCAGGTAATCATAGGCTTTCAGCACTGGTGGCGAAAGTGAAAAAAATGTGAAAAAGGAGTTTTAAATATATTGTGAACACAGATCTACACTATATGGACAATTTAAAAATGTGACTGCCAGCTGTAAAGGGTAAAGGACACCTCTCTTCATGTGACCCTACATCTTGTAGTGAAGTCCCCATTTTCAAGCATTCTCTGCCTCATGCTCAGTTTACTTTGTGTTTATTCAGAGGAAATGCTTTTCATCTTGCCACTGCATGGCACTCCTGTCACCTTCATTACCTTACTTTGCAGGGATCTCATTTTGGTTTTGAAGGAACCCTCCCCCTCACAGGCACAGACCTCTCTTTTGCCTTTACATCAGACAGGGAGATGCTGTTCCAAGATGCATGTTTTGAAAGCATCTCTCAGGTGTGGTAAATCCTTTCTTCTGGCAAGGAGCTAACGTGTTCTGGATCCTTGGTCTCCTTCCAACATCCCTCTCTGGTAACACACTCTGGTGGTGGTAGTGCAGACAGTAAAAGGGATGGAGAGGCCTCATGTGTGGCTGCTAAGGCTTTTGAAGTCTTCTAGTCTTCATCAACTAAACTTGCTGTCCTCCAATGGGTGTGGATGATCTCAAGAGCAGGTTTCTGACAATGTGTCATGCTTCACGTTATTTAAAGACAGTGATTGCCTGGGGACAGCATAAATATATTCTCTGTGAAACCAAGGCTGAGTCTCCTCCTTGCCGCTCATTCCCTTTTCTCCCTTGGAGACTTGACATTTTTTGTTAGTTATTTTTTTGGGGGTTTAATTTTTCTGAGGCAAAGGAACCAAGCCATTCACCCTTATATTAAACAGCATGTTGTCCTCACCCTGACCTCGTTTGGTCACAAGATGGGGTGCCATTCTTTGAGCTCACCAGCAGGTCTTCCAACTCAGGTGGACAAGGGGACCCACTTGTTAACTGTTTGCCCAGCCCTTTGGAGCTCTGGCATTCTCTTTCTGTTAAATATAATAACGCATGGAGAGTGAGAGAGAATGAACAGAAATGTAACACTGACGGGACTCTTGTAGAAGATTGGAAAGATGGTTCTAGTTCAGAATAGAAACCTCAACCTGTTTTTTTCACATATGGCATAGTACTTCATTGGCACTTCCAAATACTGAATGGTCATAATTAGAAAATGAGAGTGACACTGCTGTCAACCCTTACTTTGTGGGTATGTTTTTGAGTAAAAGCTACAGCTATCACTGTTTTCTGTGGAACCCATGTCGGTGAGAGAACATCAAGCCAATACCACAACAGCAGGGGCCGCATCAGCATCAGAGCCAAGCAAGGGCAGCAGGAATTCAGAGGCTATCCAAAGGCACTGGAGCTCGTATGTGCTTGGAAAATACCATCACAGCTCTTATTGCTTCTTTCTTAGCAAAATATGAGAAATGCTTAAATCCCTGACAGACTCCAAAATCACATGCACGATTAAATTAAAATGACCAGGACAGAAGCTTCAGAATAATGTAAATGCAATGACCACAACACAAATAATACAGCAAAACACCCCAAAAGATAACAAATATTTATGCAACAAAATATTGTAGACTGTTGGGTTTTTAAGGGCTTTAAGGGCCTTGACTTCAGTCAAATTTGTGTAACAAAGGGGAATCCCGATGCATTCGATAGTGCAGGCAGGAGAAAAGTCTGTGAGGTTCGCATCAGCCCATTCTGTAGGATAGAAGTTGGAATATCTCTTGTAACTTACTGTGTTGGGTTTTTTTCCTTTAGAAGCTTCTTAGGACTTCTTGGCTGTGAGATTATAAACCATTGTCAGAAATTATCTGTGTCAAATTTCTTTTAGGATTTGAATACACCAACAAGAATGTGCTTTCTCTGGTGGAGATAAAGGCTTCTTTTGATGTTTTCCTGAAATAAACCATTCAGATGACAGGGAAATGGCAGTTTGATTGTTTCATTCTAGACTCTTTCCACCATCATTAACTTTCTTTCAGACAGAAGAAGAACATGCTGGATGCCGTAATCCTGTGCATGGCAAGGCTGGTTTTGCCAAACTACTGGTGTGTGTGATAAGACTTTTGTAGCACTCAGTTTATGAGAAGGTCTCCATGACTAAAAGGCAAGATTGCTGCTCCTTTCTGTGGCTTAGGTAGTGTGCTGAGGGGTCAGCAAATGTGCCTCCAGTTAGACCTTTGTCAGGTGAGGACAGATGCTTTGACTGAATTCAGCTGTCCCTACTGCTTCAGGCAAAATGAGGCTGGTAACCCAGACCAGGTTAAGCTCCTTAAGCTGATCCAGGTGACTTTTGTGTGAAGCAAATTAGGAAGCCTTTATAAAGCCTACTCTGTTAGCAGCTGGAGAACTATATAAATGTCTGATTGGGGGTGTGGTGTATGGAAATCTTCTACTACATTGCCTATATGTAGGAGCAGACTTGTTTTGGTCATTTTTGGTCTTCAAGCAACTAAACAGCAAGGCAAGCCTTATCATAAGGTTCCCTATGGACCTTTTGTTGTTGATGTGGATGTATTAGTGGAAGTGTTCACTATACCTATTGCTTATACCCTTACAGGAGAGAAAAAGATTTAAGGATATCTTGGTATAAATTGCTTTAATGCAGTTCTAATTGTGTTTATCCTAGAATAGTGAGTAAAACAGCATGATAATGCCTTTTGAAAGAAGTTATATCCCAAAGTAGATATGCATGCACAAAGCCTGTGTTGAGCTGCTTTGAGTGGTTATGAGTGTGTGATGGATCTGACTTCTTACTTTACTGCATTAGTGTTATACTACTGTAACAGTCAGAGTAAGGAATTGTTTTTTCAATGAAGGAAGTTCATCACATTGAATTCTATGCTCTCTATTCCTTTGGATGTGTAAGTCTAGGATTGTGACACAATTCAATACTGAAAGTTCCAAATTATTTTAAAAATTTGGTCACTTCTGTACATGCCTGAGTAGTGACTACTGAATACCGTGGTAATAGTTTTATCCAGCAGAGAAAATCAGCAAAGAAGGGAAGCTTTGACCTGAAAAACTTCCAGGGGAAATGCGTGTGTGCTTAAGTTACAACCTTGGTTTTTTGAGTGTGGAGGCAGAGTGAACACATAATTTTGTTCTCAATCAAGAACAGTTTGAATTCTTTTTACTTGTGCCAAAATCTCATGCCTTCTTATCCACTGAGATGCTTGCAGCATTAAGTTGCTGGCCAGAATAAGAGCTAGCCCTTGATTGCCATTGTCCATAAACAGTGATGCTGCCTACATGGAAATGCTGCCAGGAAAAGTGGTGCCTGTGGATTGTCCTTAACACAGGATTCTTTTTAAGAGGAATGGTGGATTTTTAAAGGATTAATAGATGATAAACAGATGCTGTAAACAGAGGGGAAAGAAATGTGTTAAAGTGGTAGCCATGAAACCATGTGGCCCATTTACCTACTATATGCTGACAAACTGGCCATATCTGGAAGGTAATAGTTGCTCTCTGCAAGTGCAAATGTGAAATGTTTCTATTTTTGTTTATAAGCTTCTCATTGTGTGTATGAAACTGTCAGGATTAATAGACACCAAAAAACCTTGATAGTTCTATAAACCACATGCATATTTATGGCCTACAAGCTGCTCTAGAGGTCTGAGAATATGATCCTTTCTACCTTTAGTTTCAGTAAAACGCTCAGTAAGTTTGTTCCAATTTCTTTTCCTGGCTCTACATAAAATTAGGGCATGCAAAGTAGTGGAAAATGAAAATTGCATATAAAAAATTACCCTGAACTTGTTCAGTGTTAAACACTACCATGTAAGCTTCTACTAAGCTTCTGAGTGGTGCTATCTGAAGTGGGAATTTTATTTTCAGTAGTGCTTACCCAGATAGCAACGCGCTACTTCACCAATCTTTGCTAGTTTGGATTCAGCCAGCTCTGCCTGAAGTAGATTTCAGTCCACCCCTGAAAAGGTGGCTGTAAAGGGCTTGATGCTGTTTTTCTGTCTCCGCTCTCCCTAGAACCTGGAACAGCTACAGGCCAGTAGGAATCCCCAAAATGAGTCAGAATGAGCTCAAATCAAAGCAATTTGTCCTGTGCAGCAGGGAACTGAACCTCCTGAGATGGTCCTCCACCAAGTGCGATTGCAAGGCTGAGTGTTGCAAAGGGGTGCCCACCGTGCAGCTTTAGCTGCTCATCTGGCCTCTTGCCATGTTCCTGGTGTCAGCTCCCTGAGTCTTCCAACATCCAGGATAACTGACTAGGAAATGCAATGTCTCATTGATCTAGCTGATTTGTTTAGGCTGGGCAATATGCAACAGGATTTTGCCTATGTGCCTCAGTTGCCTGCCTGTAAAACACCTTCTATCACTGAGGTGTGCAGTGGATGAACATGTCAAAATTGCAGCATGCTCTGTAGCAACAGGAACTCTCTAGCAATAAGAAGGAAGCAAATAAGTGTTTTTCTTCAAATGCCAGCCTTAATGTGCATGTATACTCTTAATTCTGACATAAAATAAATGCAGTTCCTGCCCACTGCTGGCATTGCTTTGCTTTAAGATGGAAAATGTCATGACCTAGTTCTTCAAAATAAGAAAATATCCTTTTCTTCCTTTTGTGTCTTACTCCCCCTTTGTTGTCTGAAAATTTGTGGGAAAGAATAATTTCTTTTTTAATGCTAAGAGCTTTCTTGGCCTTGTTAGTGTAACTAAATCCCCTTGACTTCTGAAAGTGAGGCAAGTCTCATGCAAGCACACACTTTACTGTCTACTTTTGCTTTTTTAAAGGTTGTTTGAGAACTCCAGTTTTCAATACATTAAAAATACTTGTTAACAAGATGCTTCTCGGAGCGAAGGGTTTAAGTGCTTTGGAAAACATACTGTCTAGTACGCTGTCAGCTCCATAACACGTGTGCAGCAGTAGATGTATTTATTCCACTGAAATAGCTTCCTGTGGCCATAAGGTGGCAGTGGCCTGGAATGGAGGAGGGGGGAAATAATTAAAAAAAAAAAATCTTTGGGACATTAAATCATAATAAAGCCAGGGCAGGAACTGCAGGCAGCAGTCAGCTTTTTCTGATTCATTCCAGCAGAAACCTCTCTCTGTATATCTATCTCTGTCTGTAGCACTGTACAGTTTTTGCTTTCTCTTTTCATGAGTTCATCAAAGCTGATTACGCGGCCCTAACATAAGTGAAAACTGTGAAGCTAGGCTGTGCAAATCAGGCCATCCCTGTGGATGTGTAAATGAATTAAATGACCTCCAAAAGGAGGGATCTTAAAATATGGCTACATAAACTAACAGATATCAATGATGATTAGTGCAAGCAACTCCTGGAACATCAGAAAAGGAACGTGGGGGGGAAGGGGAAGAAGCAGCAACCTCTTTATTTCAAGTTCATTTTTTTTTTTTGTCTTCCAAAACACAGCACTGACACATACAAGGGCAAATGTGCACAGCATGGAAATGGGGAAGGGGGGGGGGGGGGTTGGGTGTGTGGACTGTGGAGGGGAAAAGGCATATTGGAAACTGCTGCTGAGGTACTGTGGCTGTCAGTAAAAGTCATATCTAATGGTAATTCAAATGGTTTGAAGTCAAAGCTAGAAGATGAAGTCCTGTACCTAATGGAGCAAATGAAAGCCCTGTGCTTGATGTTAAAAGATTTAAAAACTGTTTGACCTGTAAAGTAAGGTAGCAATTATTTGATGGAGAACAGGAGTAGAGAAGGTTACCAGAATGTTTTAACTTCTGTTTCTTTGTCAAATCATGCCTATGCTAGGGGAGCTACACAGGCATGTTGCAGGATGTAAAAAAAAAAAAAAGTTACCTGTTAGCATGTGTGTGTAGGATAGCAGGAGACAGTCTGCAGCTACTGAAGGCCACTGTGGCTGGCAGAAACTGAGAGCTATTATTGCATGGTGTGTTCCTTGTTTCCTGCAACAAATCTAGGAATTTAAGCCTAGTTTAAGGCAAGGACTGTTGCAGCAAGAATGGTACAAATGATAATAGTTTCAGTAGGGACTCAGGCTTCTTTGAAACTGGAGCTTGCTAGGAAGCTTGTGGTGCTAGGCAGTTTTCAATTATGCAAGCAGAACAGGTGGCTTATGTCATGGCTGGAGGAAGGAAACAGGTTTTCCGGGGCAATGGAAGGGCCTAAGTGACACAATGCAGGTGAGGAGGGGTCCCCATCAGTACCAGGGGTTAAGACCAGGAGGGAGTTCAACATGTCTTTCTGATTACTGAGAAAATGAAAACATCAGTGTTTGAGGCAGAGATTTTATTATGGTGCCTGGGGATAATGAAGTTGGAGTCTTGGGTGGCATGAATGTTCTTCAATGCTTGTTTGCATGATCCTGTCTCCAGGTATGCAGTTTGGTGTGCATGGCTGCAGTAATACAAATGTTTTTGGAAGTGTGCAAGGAACGTGGTCAGTTAGCAAAGTAAAATAATTTATTTTAACCCTGGTCAACCTGGTGAAGATGCCTTTATACTCACTACTGTAAAGGAACTGTGTAGGTCTTCTAGATGAAGATTAACCTGTGGTCACCAGATGTACATTTGCCAAAGCAAACATACATCTGGTATGCAGAGCCTCTTTCATTCAGTAGCTGTCTTGCAGGGCTGTTCTACTGGTTTAGATAGTTTGCGTTTTCCTCTCTAAAAGTCACACTGGTTATACTGAGTATCTTGGCAGCAATGAGGTCTATTGGGAATTTTACCTTGTCAGAATATTGCTTTGTTCTTCTTGGGAGTGGGCTTCTGTAGCCATCTCACGAGCCACAGGTGTGACCTTCCCAAGTCATTAGATAAGGAACCTGCTCATAGTCTGTATTAGGTTAAATCTGAGGATGAGCTGTGAGCAGTTGATCCTGTGGCAATCTGACAGCTTGTTCTTTAACTTCCAGGTTTTCCTTTGAGTGCTGGGATCTGGAAATTTGTATGATAACCATGGTTACTACTCCTAGTTGATGCACTTGTGCATCAGCAGCTGCTGCCAGCTCTTGTAACAATGCTAAATGTCTATTTTTTGAAATCAAATGTGAAGTTAGTCCCAACTGGAAACTGGGTGACCCTCTGACTAAATGATTGTGGGGCTGTTACTTGTGCTACTGAAATAGCTTCTGTGTAGTAAGGACTCAGCGAGCACCTACCTCTTGCTTTGTTCCCACTCTTGGTGTAAATTAGATGACTGTTCTGATGAACTGTTGGTAGACATGGGACTTCTCACCTTTATTCTCAAAACCCTTTGGTAAGGGTGGGACAGATGTTTGCTTGCTGTGGACAATAAAATGAGAAGAACTTACGTTTACAGTTGTAAGCTCTTTAAATCAAGTAGCGTAAGAGCATCCTTAGAATAAATAAGTTGCCCCATGAGAAGAGAAGTGAGAAGAGCTGTTTTAGAATAGATATTGCATCCCTACAGCACCAAGTATCTCAAAATCAGCAAACAGTTGCTCTGAGATTAAGTGTGGTATTTACCACTTTTTTTCCCCCCACACTTGTATATAGGACTCTTCAACCTGAAACAAACAAGTTTAAAAACATTTGAAATGTGTCCCAGTCTAGCTCCCCAGCCGTATCTGGGAGCTAACACTGGGCTGTGCCCACCCTGCCACAGGGAAAGGGCAAAGGAATAAGGAAGAAACTTATGGGTTGTGGGGAAAAAATACCCAAAACATAAAGCTTTAATGAAAATAAAAAGGAAAAAAAATATTAATAAGAAAATATGTACAAACCCAAAAATGCACCCTAGATGATGATCATGTCACCACTGATGCCACAGAATAGACACTGGGGAAAATTTTGGACTGGATTTGGTGGCAGATGAAAGCTGGATTAAAGAGCTGGATTCAGAAATGCATGGATTAGGATCAAAGGTAGAGAACAAAGTCCTTCTAGGATGCTAGCCAAACAGGAAGAAATCTTGGCCCTTGTGTTCACTGTTTTATACAGAGCATGATATCTATGTAATGCAATACTCTGGTCAGTTTTGGGTCACCTCTCCTGTCCATTCTTCCATGTAGGTGTGTTCTGGTTTTGCCCTTTGACTCATAGCGTTGCATCAACTTTAACTTTGGCCTTTGTTTCTATAAAAATATGTGTAAACAACTTGGTAAACTATAAACATCAAGCATTATCACTTTTAGAGGTAAGTGCTGTCTGAGAAGTGCTTTTTTCAGGAAATGCATTCACTTAAAGTTTTAACCAAAAAGCTGCAGGAGAATTGGTTCTGTTTTAGCTCAAACCAGAACAAAGTGAAAATATTTAGTTTGTACTTTAGTTCAAAAATGAAGTGCTGATTTTTTATTTATCTCACATTCTAAGCTTTTGGAGCTTGTATTTCCAAGCTTACCGATAACAGTGGTGTAGGAAGATGTGAGTTTAAACTAGGAAAATGGAAGCTGGGAATCTTAATCACATGATTCCAGCAGCCAGGACTATAAACTACCAAAATGCTCGAGTTATCTTGGATAAAATTTTATACTGAAATAACTTTTATCGATGATGAAAATCCACAGGTCTGTCTTTAAGGCTTTACTTTTAGGACACATTTAATGTGTTTCACTTTAGGAATAAAATTTTAAGACCAACTTTCTTTTTCACAAAGAAGTCACATTTTGCCCTCCAAGTCTTTCACAGCCATTTAGTGGATTAGTTGTAGCCTTGGATGTGGGACCCTGTTAACAAGCATTCCTCTGTCTGCTGGTTTGGGGATACAGGTGACTTACCCAGCTTTGGTCCTGCATTAGAGAGAGGTAAGTGAGGAAATATTGTGGTAAAAACGATGAGGCATGAACTGAATGGACAGAGGAGACCTTGTGGAGTTGCCCTGGAGGAAATAGAACAGGATTCAGCTTAATTTGTTATCTTGTTGTTAATTTACTTGCTAATAACATGAAGTCCCTAGAAAGAGAATGAGTTTATAGACTTTAGTCTGAAGAAAACATTTGAAGAGAGAGCACCTCACAAACCATATTGTAGCATTGATTTTTAAGTTCTGGATTGATTTCTAGTTTAAAATCAATGCTGTGATGTGACCTTAAGACAGGAAGGAGGCTGTCCATCTCTGAACATATTTCTGCAAGTACCTTTAAAAATCAACTTCATGTTCCTCAGCAATGTCAAAATCGCTTGAATAAAGGAACAGTAAAAAGCTCTTCTTTAGAAGTAAAGGTTTTGTTCGTATTGATATCTTCATTATAAATGCACACTAACTTGCAATAATAACTTCAGCTGGGAGAAATGAAAACAGCTTTGTTTCCAAAAATAAGACATGAAGCATTTGCACTTAATCACAGTTACAAAATATTCTTATTGCTTTTAATAGTAACTCAGTGATTGCAGGAGTATCTGCCAGTCGGCGGCTTTG
Source organism: Piaya cayana (assembly GCA_013389865.1). NCBI lineage: Eukaryota > Metazoa > Chordata > Aves > Cuculiformes > Coccyzidae > Piaya > Piaya cayana. The sequence continues at coordinate 855 of WAAB01019486.1, read as the reverse complement.
TCTCCAGCATGACTATGTCCAATAACTGGCCCCCTTCTTTCAGCTACTGGACTGTATGATAGTATCATGCCACAGACCCCACATGATCATCCAGTAAATTTAGATCATCAGATTCTTAAACAGCAGTTCCACCACTTGTCCTGCACACCCCCATACAACCTCATTCTTGTAGGTACCACTGTGTAGGACCTGAGGGCGTTTTCCTCTTTGCTGATATGCTCCTCCGACAGCTGGCAGAGCTGCTGTCTCAGCACTACCTCTTGGTTGCTCTGTTCTGTTGTACACTAATATCTTTTTTTTTTTTAAATAAATCAATAATTATTATTCCCTTAATTGAAGTTCTGTGACCAGAGGTTTTGTGTTTACTGATATAGCATTTAAACCTTACAATATGGCCTTGTACTGTTGTTATCTGATTATCAGATCTGGGATTCTAGATCTGGGATTCCACAAGTTTTCTTTGGTTAACTTGAAATTTGGTGCATTAATCTGTATTTTTCTGGCTACAATTACAGTAATGGAGGATGTCATAATCTCTTGGGATGAATTTTTTTCACTAGGAACATGAACAGTGCATGTTCTAATATCAGAAGAAACATACTTGTTCTTTTTTCAATGTATGTATGCATGTGTATAATACATATATTTAATATTATGAAAATTAGCCACTTACACTTTCACTGGTTTGCGCTACGGTCAGTGGCAGTGAGAAGCTTCAGGAAAAAGCAGGCTTGGAGTTATGTACCAGCTCCTAAATCCATCTGGATTGAACCTAAAAGATCTTTCCATCAACCTCAACAACTTTAGATTGATAGATTTTGTGATGGGAGTCCATTACAGGCCACCCAGCCAAGG
>WAAB01019485.1:59766-73422 GCA_013389865.1 Piaya cayana | reverse complement strand
CAGTGCTTGGGCTGCTCATTGAACGCTGGCACCCATCACGCTCCTTCTACTTGGTCCAGTGGTGAAGTGACAGTGCCTGATTGACAGACCTAAAACAACCTAGGTGACCCATGGATTATCCTATTGCATTACTATGTGCACTGTTTAATCTGTAACTTCTCACATTGTTATTTTCGGTGGAATTGTGCTGTGCTAGTTTTAATACAGAGTGTGAGAAAATGTATGACAGTTGGCATTATCTGTAGAACTGGGCCATGCCACCTCAATTGCAGCTTCTCTAGAGTATACAGGGCTTGAAAAAGACCATCAACATCCTGGCTGACCAATCAGCAAGACCATGAGTGCTGAGTGAAAAGAGAGGCACTGTGCAGGAGTGTTGCACCTCAACAGCCCCTTAGTTTAAAGATAAGAGATATCCAGCTGCTTCTTTATTTCCTCTCTTGGGACCCTGGCCATGCTCCAGTAGGGCTTGGGAAGAAGGGCAGTGAGCAACTGGGGCCAGAAACTCCAAGGTTTTAGAATGATGTAAGTTACTTATTCCGTGGTATAAAAGCTGGACCCATTGCAGCAATCACTGGAGACCCCATCTGTGAGTGAACACACTGAGCAGGACTCCCCAGCTGCTGGGACAGACCCTCCAAATCTTCACTGCAAAAAGGTACTGCCTTGGCAACTGCAGATCTGGATAATGACAATAAGGCAATTGGTGATGTATCTTTCTTAATTATTATACTTATTCTCTTGTAGTAATAATTAGACGCATTGCCTTTAAAGCTGTTGGTAATAGCTTGTTAATCACTACTAATCATTTGTTACCTTTCTTGTTTTAATAAGTTGAGTAAGACCTGATTTCACAGAGTGTTTGAGAGTTTGGGCTTTTATGCTTGAACACACTTTGTGCTTAGCACTCTGTGGTAAAACAGGTGGCCTGTAGAAGACCCTCTCTATAATCTTGCTTGATACTGCCCTCTCTTTAATTCTGACCCATATAACTGCTGTCTGGATTTCAATTTAATTTCTGCCCTTACTTTTAATATCTCTTTAGATAACAGAATTTTATTCTCATTTCAACTGTGCCTCACTTTCGTGTATCATTATTTCCTTCTGATCATTAGACTGGTTTGCTTTTAATATACTGTTATTTTTCAGCTACCTTTGGGCTTTGGAAAAATTTGGCTAGGATTAGGAATATGCTGCTTACACCCTTAGATGGGATGAACTCAGATTTTTTGTTTCCATTCTTCTCTGTGTTTTGGAGTTATTTTTAAATTTGTTTAGCAAGCCATATAACTCTACTCCAAATGCCACAATACTGTACAAATCCAGAATGCAGTTGGTTTATTTTTCATTGTGAGGTATACTTCACCCTTTGAGCTTATTAAGCATGGTGGTTGACATATATATATCTCTAGCATTTAGATGATGCAATATTCAAAAAACTCAAAAGATTTTTCTAAGACTAATCAAAATCATACTGGCCGGTTCTCACAGCCTCTGGAGCATCTGTGAAAATCAGCAATGGTGATCCTGACCACCTCCAACAAGGCATACTTTTATCAGCCTTTTCAAAGGCAGATCTGTAGTAGAGACCTATAATTTCAAAGAAATAAAAATAATTGGAGGGCAGTGGCATACAAATCAGGAGACAGGAGCCATGGACACTACCAGGGCAAATCCAGATTGTCCCAGGACCTAATGGAGAGCTTTGCTTAGAGCACAGATTTTGGGCAGAGGAGCTCCCTTTTAACTTTCCCACCTCTACAGCACACATTAGGGGTATGCTGCTGCTGCTTATTTTGCTTCTTGACTAAGTTGAGCTCAGCTTTCAATAAACCCACCTGACTCCAAGTGACATTCTGTACAAACCTCTTTTTTTCTCTTCTTTCTCTCCCCTTTTTCCTTTGCCCATAAAACAAAGAAGAAAGGATCAAATGAACAAAACAACAAAGTGCTCACTTCAGGGTTGTAGCCAATTAATTAATTTTTCATTTAGGTCTGATGTATTAGAGGCCAATCAATCAAGGATTATGTTTACAGAGTTGTAGAAAGAGAGGAGACCGAGTCCACATTTGTTGTCTGGGCTGTCCAAATTAGTCAGTTAAATGATCCTGGGGGAGATCATAAAGGATATGAATAGGTTCTTGTAAGTACCTTTCTTTTAATTACAGACCAAACACTCAATGCTTCTTACAGTCCTTGACTTCCCACCTGAAGGGCACAGTTGGCTTCTTGGAAGCCAGATGGATGGTGGTGACTTCTGTCACCCACCTTTGGGACAGTGCAGAATTTCTTAATCTATGAGAGCATCAGAATAGCGCATCAGGCTCAGGATAAGTATCCAGCAGGAGCACACAGTAGCTGGCACCCAGTGAGTACCGCCAGACTCAACAGGCTGCAGTATTTATCATTCCTACAGAACATAAAAACAGATATAAAACTGCAATCAGACCTCATTTTCAGGACTGTCTATTTCCAGAAGGGCACAAAGAGGTTTTACAGAAATCTGAGTAAAATCTATCTGTGCAGAATTTTCAGTTTTCAGTTAAAAGCCCTTTTGGGGTATGTTTTAGAAGATTATGCCCAGAACAGTCACACAAGTGCTCTGCTATTGCAGCTTCCACTGCTAGACTTTAAATCACGGCATTGACAGAGGTCTTCTAGGCTTATTTCCCCCAAAGTGCATGACTTTTGTAAGGCACCTGTTTTGTCTTTATAATTAATTATCCAGGCTACACAGTGTATGGCTCTTACAATATTAATGATCCTTAATAGCAAAGAGTCAATGCAGTGACAACTGAGTGGATAGATGGCTTTGAATGACCTGACAAACATAGGAGGAAGAGGAGAGGAAGAGAGTGAGTCACTCAGTCAGTCTCACATGACCTTTTCCTACAGTCATTTCACATGGCAGGTTCCCAAGGACCTTTTCAGACCAGAGATGACCATCACTGAAAAGTCATTTTCAGTGTTCAAGAGCCAAGCATGATACAGGGCTCCTATTGACATACACTGCGTAAGTAGGAGTAATACAAATTAACTCCAAAAGCAGCTCCTCTGCCCTGCAGCACAGGTGCTGAAATCCAGACTTAGCACCTACAACATCCACTTTGCACAACGTATGCCAGACACAATAACTAGAGCTAACTGCTGTAATTGCTCAGGACAGAAGCAGTCCTGATGGCCCCAAACACTTCAAACTATTTATAACATTATGACTCTCAAATCTCAGTGATTTAGTCCATCAAAATCTCAAATTAGCAAAAAATTCAGTACAGTAACAAAACAGTGGCCCCAAAATGCTATTCCTTGAGCTTTCCCTTCACTTGCCACAGGAATGTACATCTTGCTACTCAATGTGTTCCCATTTCTGTAAGTTCACAGAAGGAACTGGGGGCACAAGGATCAATAAATAACAGAGAAATGTAGAAGGTATTTGGCCTTTTTAATGTGATGGATTTCTCTATTCAAGAACAGAGCTAGAGAGAGCTGAGGTTTGGTTTTTATTACATGCTCACTGACTAGCCATGATAAAAACATAAAACCAAAGGGCAGCAATACCCCAAATAGCTACATACCCATGCCAAACAAAATATGCAGAGATATATTTTTTATTTTTGGATATACTGGCACCAAGTGCCATCCTGATAGCCATCCTGTCCCAGCCTTGTCAGACTGGAGCCCTGTCTCCTCTTGCAAGGCAGAGTCTAATCTGAATTAGTTCAAGCTGGCAAAGAGCAGCTTTCATGTAGATAAACCCTGGCTTGAGAAGGACTAAAGCTCTTACAGAAAATTCCTGGATGTCTAATTGGTCTAATTAACACAGAAAATAAGGAAACCAATGACATTTTCTCTATTGACCAATTTTATTGTATCCAAATCAGCTTTCCCAGCAAGGTAACCATACTTGCTGTAAAATGATTATTTATATTCTTTGAAACTATGGTCAACTATAATCACGGAAGTCAAGCTGCCTTGAAAAGCCAGTGCCTACAGACACACGAAAACCATAAAATTCTCAACACTTGGAGCTGGCAAATCCAGACTTCAATCAGAAAAATATCACTTAAAGAACATCTGTACTCACAACACTACAGTCATGTGCAGCACCAACATCACAGGTCAAAACACACACCTTGATTAAAAAAAAAAATACTGCTTTGGATCAGTGGATCACATGGTCCTGTGTTCTGTGCCATTAGTTTTGTCTAGTAAATAAAAATTGAGTTTCAGCAAAGCCTAACTCTTCCCTTGTATGGACTGTTGGTTCACCTTTACTGACAATTAGCCCAGGAAGGTAGATGTATAGTATCTGTAATTATTGCAACAGGACAAGGTACAAAGGACTGGAATCTGAATCCACTCTGAAGGGAAAAGGTAAAGATGACTTGTTCTTGAAGGGATGGCAATGCAGTGGCAAAAGGCATTTACTCTGGGTTTGCAGTATTTTTTTTTCAGTTTTCCATTATGGTCATTATTTTTTCTCTTTCATACAAAAGTGTCTTGACACTTTGGGTGAAGGTACAATAAATATATTGGCAGGTCCCAGCTCTCAGGCCAAACTGTATTTGTGCCCTAAAACTGGAACTTGCGTGACATAAGAGTGGGTGGTTGTAGACTCTTATCAATATCCAGGCAAGCACAATACATACTTAAATCTTCTACTGCTTTAATGTAAATATTACAAACTAGAGATGGATGAGCCTTTGGTACTATATTTCTGCAAACCACAGGAGACCTAGCCTCATAAATCCCTATGAGTGAACTCCAGAAATGTTTAAGCAAGCAAGTGGAAGAGGAGTAGCTTTTCATTGCCTCTCAGACGCTAGCCACCAGCAAAAGCCTGTTGGTAGTTAGTATTCCTTGGTGGCCTGTGCTGGGAAATGAGGAGTCAGGTAATTCAACTCCACTCCAGGGACTGTCATGAACCGTGGTGTGGTTTTCCTCCACTAAATGCATATGATAAACCTGATCTACAGGCAGGAATAATGGCTTTGTGGCAGATGGAGATGTCTTTTGGGCAGGTGCACCCACATAAGCATTTTTCCAGCAGGGTGAAAACTTGAATCCACAGCTCCTATGTGCAAGGGGGCAGCTGCTCAAAATCATGCCAATGGAGAGCTGTAACAAGATGCTGTGTGGCTTGGCATCTACCGTAATAGGATTCACGATGAGCTGGGTGGCTATCAGTCCCCAAAGCCATAATAGAAATCCCCGTAGGCTTTAATAAGCAATCCTCTTCCAGTCACATTACAGTTGTAATGCTGTATATGGGATTTAGCCTTTTAATTACCAGCCTGGAATAAAGCTTTAATCCAGTGTTCATGTTACTCAAAGGAAACTGCTTTTGAAGTGACATAAATCCAAATTGTTGGGCTGAGAAAGTTACTTTAATCCTTGAGCACTTATATTATTTTTTTTAATAAGACAAAAAATTGATTAAAAAAAAAGCACTTAGGAAAAAAAAGAAGAATGAAATGGCAGAGTAGAAACTCCCTCCCATTTGTGAGGTTATTGATCAAAACCACTAAGGTGCCAGTAAAAAGTCAATCCAGCCCTTCCTGGCAAGAGCTGTCAGCAATGTCTTGAAAAACAGTGCTTTCTTATTTTTGCACTTGGGATTATGCAGGATGGGAACTAAATGCAGTTGTAAGACTAAGTAAGTGCTTCAGTCTCCTTGCTTTACTCAGTTCCCCCACACACCCTCTCTTGTGGAATAACAGTTGGGTATTTTCCACCAAATCCTTCCAGCAACTACCTAGATCACTCCCTGACCAGCTTTTGCTGAGGGGACCATCAGGGCCATAGAGGCAGACTTTGCCTATACTCCATTCTTATTTACCAGACATTGAAATGATTAGCTGTAAAAAGCATGTCATCTACTGTTCCAAAGCAATGTATTCTGCCTTACTCTTGCAAATTTTGAAGGCTGGCCTGTGTCTCACAAACTCTTTTACACCTGGAGTGCCAAGAAAACCTGGTATAGAGAAGCACCGGAAGGGATGGTATATCAGGTATGTATAAACATCAGGAGGTGTGCCACAAAGCCTTAAGAGTGGGTTACATTATGTGACACCAGTCATGTGAAAGATGACAAGCCAATGGATGTGGAACCTTCCAGATGATAAGTTTGAACCTATGGAGGTTGGCTGACCTCCAAAAAAGGCAGCAGAGCACACAAGGGTGGAACTAGTACAGCCAGCCTGCATATGTCTCCCAGTCATAAATAAAAAAACTATGAAGTTTCAAGTTCTGCTTGAGTCCTTCTTCTGAACCACACATTGTGTCTCTTCCTGGCCCTAAAGCCTCCAGAGGTGTTTTCTCTTCTGCATGGAGTCCCAAGGGAGAGGGGAGGATAAGACCTGAATTCCCTGGGGCTATTTAATGGATGTGAGAGCACAAACCCACCATAGAGCCACTAAGGCCATTGGGGACCTGAAGGTAGATTTCATGTAGCCTTGGGCCAAGAAGCGTCTTGGGAGATTGCTGCCTTCAGCTACCAAATGCATCCAAATTCATAGCTGAAGATGGGCTTAAATCCCCTTACCGCCACATGATGATGCACAAAAAATAACGTCAGCTTAATCAAAGAAGCTATATAGAAAGACAAAGAGGAGAAAAGGACAAAATAAACTCTCCCTGCTACACGCTTATAGCTGCAAGCCCCAACAGCACCCCCACCCTCAGCATACACAGCCTTCTTAAGCTCCTTAAACAACAAACACAGAATTAACACTAATGCTGCAATGAGACAGGCATACAAATTGTGCTGATTTTTAAAATTCAGTTTAAAGTATAATCATCAGTTTTGGGCCCTCAAAGGAGTAGAGAAGGGTTCCTGCTTTGAGAGATATCCTTTACTTTAGGTCTGCATCTAAAAGGCACCCCTTGTAGCTATGAGGCCCAGGAACTTTTTCTTCTAGAGAATAAAGAGTAAAGGCTTGTTTCTGAAAAAAATATTTTTTTCATACTGGCCACAGCTTGTCAAGCATGTGCATCTGGGAAGAGAGTTGACTGACATTTCTGAAAGAAAATCTTATGCAGCTGCCCTGACTTGGGATGTCAGAGTTCTTTAGTTATGATTTTAAGTAGAAACCTGCAAAATTTTGTTTCTGATAACAGCATCTGACACCATACAAAGATAAATTGTTTCTGTACGCATTTGCCTACTGTTCTTTCATCATGGCTGTTCAATCCATGTGAAATCAGAACAGGAAGGAAAAAAATGCCACAGAGATGAAAGGAAGGAGGAACCCCTTTCCACGGTATGATAACCCACTTCAATACTCAATGTAAGAAAGAAATTGCTACCCACTCAGAGCAGATGCTCCATACAGGTCGTAAACACTCATCAAATGCTAAGATCAAGTCATACATACACTTCCGTACAGCTTTGATCACTAATGTTACCCATGTGAGTGATTTCAGTTGCCTATAATACCTCCTATAAATACACACCTGTTGTTATTTGAACTACAGCAGCACGGACATACTCCAGGTAGGGACTGGGGCTCAGCTCTGCTAAGGTATGTATGATGCACCTGCACACACAGAGGAAAATGAACTGAATTCCAGGAGATGTGAGCTAGGGGATTTTTACTTTAGTTTCTATAGCAAAATTAACTTGGTGTGATGTAGCACATGCTCACCCACTCCAAAAATGTTCAGAGGATCTCGCCTTCAACGCTACTTCAAAGAATCAAGTAAACTGAAAGGCCTGACAAACACCTTCAAGCACTTGCATGGGATTTCCCAAAGAACCTGGTCATACACATCATACTGTTTCATCTAGCTTTGGTGCTCTATTACTAATACCTATTTGAAAACAAGTCCTGATTTTAATCAAACTGCATATGATATAACATAACTGGGCACCAGTTGTTGTATACTTCATGACTGAATGAGAACGCACTTAGTAAAATAAAAACCAACTGAGTTTTCACAACTGCTCAGCAGTACTACTACCCCCAGACAAGTCCAAAGGACTGAAACAGGTATTGGGATACCTGTTGTTTGTCACAGGCATGGACAGTGCGATTCAGTGCACCCTCACTAAGTTTGCCAACACCAAGCTGTGTGGTGCCGTTGACACACTGGAGGAAAGGGATGCCATCCAGAGAGACCTGGACAGGCTTGGGAGGTGGGCCTGTGTGAACTACATGAAGTTTAACAAGGCCAAGCGCAAGGTCCTGCACCTGGGTCACAGCAATCCCAAGCACAAATACAGTCTGGGTGGAGAAGGGATTGAGAGTAGCCCAGAAGAAAAGGACTTGGAAGTGTTGGTGAATGAGAAACTCAACATGAGCCAGCAATGTGTGCTTGCAGCCCAGAAAGTCAACCATATCCTGAACTGCATCAAAAGAAGTAGGACCAGCAGGTCAGCAGAGGTTATTTTGCACCGCTGTTCTCATGAGACCTCACCTGGAGTACAGAGTTCAAACCTGGAGTCCTCACAACAGGAGGGACATGAATCTCCTAGAGTGAGTGCAGAGGAGGGCCACAGGCATGATCAGAAGGCTGAAGCACCTCCCATACAAAGACATGCTGAGGGAGTTGGTCTTGTTCACCTTAGAGAAGAAAAGGCTCCAGAGAGATTTTATAGCAGCCTTCCAGTACTTGGGGACCTACAGGAAAGCTGGGGAGGGATTCATTATCAAGGACTGTAGGGGTAAGATGATGGGCAACAGTTTTAAGCTGAAAAAGGATAAAGTGTGGTATGTGTAAACTGTAATATTACATATTACAAATAATTTTTTTACTGTGATGGTGATGAGACACTGGAACAGGTTACCCAGAGAAGCGATGAATTCTCCATCCTTGGAGGTATTCAAGGCCAGGCTGGATGAGGCTTTGAGCAACCCAAACTAGTGGAAAGTGTCCCTGCCCATGGCAGAGGGTTGGAATTGGATGACCTTTAGGGTCCATTTCAGCACAAACTATTTCACAATTCTATGGTTCTATGGGAGTACAGCAGCTCCTATTATCTAGTCTGTGTCTAAATGAGAGCTGAGATCCCAAATGGCTGGACCCTGTTGAGACCACAAAACTTATCTTGAATATTGACCCAGATAATATGAGGAAATCTGAACTCCATTAAGCTAAGCATATATATCTCATAGATTTGTGCTTTATAATTTTTTTTTAATAGCAGAAGAAGCTTCTTCTATTACTAATACAGTTTTCAAAACCAGCTTTTAAGAAATGAGAATTTGGACAAAGGAAGCACATTTCAAGCAGTTCACCCTAAGCAACTTTTCATCAGAAGTGATGGATTAACTGGAACATGTATTTCTTTGACAATATAGTTTAAAGGGCTTGGTGAGCCTAAGTTCTTTTCCCCTCAATCATGATAGCATCCATGGGAGATTTCTTTTTTCTTCCCTCAACCACATTTACAACACGCCTTACAAATTAGACGGCTACTCCCATGCACTCAGTGAATGGCTGTTGTCCTCCCAGTCCAAAATCCATCCTCTCCCAATGGCGAAACTGATTGTGTCACTTCCCTAAAGAAAACAGATCGTTCATCTAGGTTTGATGGCATCAACACACCATTTTTCTGTCTAATGACTTGAAAGATACAGTAGAAGGGTTATATCTGTAAGACTATACCTCTATCCACATCTCATGTCAGAAAACTTGCCTGCTGCTGGACAGCAAGAAAGTTTCAGACATAATTAACCAGCTGAGGCCATCCATTATTTTAATGAGTCAGATAAAGAGCACTGTTCCCTGATAAAAGGCACATGGAAGACAATAACCCTCGTTATCTCCCAAACAGAAGCCAACTGCAAAAGTGAAGGAAAGTAATCCTTGAACAAAAAAAACAGAGAGAGGAGGTAGACTGCCTCTGATGTCATGTTTTAATCCTTCGAAGATAGAGGCAATAGTAATGTTGCCATTTTCCCAGCTGTGACAGATGGTGGAGACCCCTCTCACCACAATGTTAAAGGTGTCATTAGTATCTGAAGCCACAGGCTTTGACAATTTCCATACATTTGCAAAAGTCATCTTCAGAGAAGAGGATGTTAGAACAAGGAGCACACAGGCTCACCATCAGCAGAAGAATTAATTGCCTTTAGTATGCCTGACTCCCTCTTTGCTCATGCTCTGCATTGAAGACACATGCCAAGCTTTCTGCTCTGCAATCACTTTTGCAAAGAGATGAGGGAATTGCTCTTAGCTAGGCCAGCAGGAGCGGCAGGTCTTTAGGGAAAAAGGAACTAAATCACAGCCAGGCATAACGCAGGGCACAGCAGCACTTCTCACCATCCCCAGCTGCCTAGAGAGTCTCTAGCTGACTGTCTGCCACCCAAAATATAGGACAGGCAAAGCTCTACCAAGAAACAATGAAAGTGCTATCTATGACTGCATAACTTCAGGTCCCCTATGCAGAAGATGAGGACAGAATTCAGGCTGTGAGAAACATCTTTGGAAAGACACAGAGAGGACGTAGTTAAGGGAGGAAAGAACAAAAGTGGGTGCAAACAGCAGCATTAACAGACTTGGGAAGCTGGAAAGACTACAGAGTGACCAGAAGAAAGGCTCCAGGATCTGTGAATATGCAGCATTTAAACAAGCAGACTCTGTGCAGATTTCTGAATACCTCTACCCTCCCTATACTATCAGACATCTGGCCAGAGGATTAGAGATATACTGAGCTACACAAAACTCAGCAGCAACATGTATGAATGCAGTAAAAGTAGTCTGTGAGAAACTAAGATAAATCCAGGCCATTGTCCCCACATGGCTCATGCTGGTAGAATCCCTTCAATGGCCCGCTTAAACATTTTTGGAGCCAAGAAGCATTTCTATCATTCTCACCTAGCAAACCTCCAAATGTCTTATACTATATCCTAGAGAAAGCAGCTGTGAAGGATCCCAGCCTGAAGAATGCTCTTGAGTTGGTTGCAGCTGCAATGAAAGAAATTGAGACAAAATTAATAAGCTAAAATGTGTGTTTTGTTTGTAGCAGAGATTTGCAGCAGGACTCAACCCAAGGGAGTCCTGAAAATGGCTGCCAGTGCATCCAGGGTAATTGTGCCAGACTGATTACTGGCTGAAAGGTTAGCTAAGCAAGAGTAGCTCTGAGTGGAAGCACAAAAACAACATGTTACAGAGGTCATAAAATCACTAAACCTATTAGCTCAGTATGTAATAAACATCACCCAAAGCAAAGAGATTATGATATGTAAGAAGAGCACAAAATCCTGATGTGCCAAGTTATTTTCAGCTAATCTCCATTAATATGGTAAACCAGCACATTAGCACGCAGGATTGAAGTGGAATCCCAAAGCCAGGCAGTTGGAAATGTTTTGTTTTAAGAGCAAAGATGACGGCTTCTAGCATTAAGAAGAGCAAACATAGCACAGCCTACTGAGGCTACTGAAGTAGCATCCTGCACTCCTACGTTTGAGGCAACAAATCATCTAAAATGGCCCAGCAACTCTTTTCAGCTGCATGGCGAGTAAAGCAGGATAATCACAGTAAATAATTATACGAACCATCTAGACAGACAGGTTTGCAAATAAACTTCTCTATACTCCTGATGTCTCTTGCTCACTCTAAAAGGTTTCATACTATCAGTGTGGCTTGCTCAAGGCCTTGTCCCTAGCCATGTCTAGCCATAGGAATTATCAATTCTGGCAGCCAAAGTACAGAGAAAAGACAAGGAAGGGCCATGGTGAAGCTGTTTGAGGAATCAACACAGAGGGATTTCTGCCCCTCACCCACATTTCTGTTCCTAACCGATGGAAATTAGCTATTGAAGCAACAGACCACTGCAGAGTGCCCAGTTCTCAGCTTGAGAGCTGTGTATGCACTAAGGTTTCAAAGTATTGCAGAAAGCATCCAACTCACTTCCTGCCCCTGACATCTACCCATTGATAGAGCATCTCCAGCAGCAATATTCAGCAAGGAACAACCATGTTAACAGCCAAGAATCCCCTGGATTATTGACCGTGGATCCAGCTCTTCCCCATGCTGAGTCCCACATGAAATTTGGGCTCTGAGAAGAAAAATCAGGTGCTAAAATATTTCTTATGCAAACAAGATTAACAGAGAGTATGACAGATTTGATGAGAATGCTCTGGCTGCATGAAGCTAGAAAAATTTACCTAATTCATTTACGGTTTCACCATTCAAGTGTGTTATTTGGATTTCACTCCTATTAGGCATTTTGACAACTTGACAACATCAATGTCTGTTCAACCATCCTCCCTAAGTACACAAAGAACTGAAGTTATTATTGCTATAAAGACAGGAAAGCAAGCCAAACTGAGACAGTTTTGCACTGAGACTCTACAGATTGCAGTCTGAGCGGTTTATGAACTAGTCCTGGGCTTTATAATCACTGTCTGGATTCAGTTGCTACCGCTTCAAGTGTGTACTCTGGGAAGGTATAGATTCCCTTCTGCTCTTCTGAACTCATCTGCTTTTATGTAAGCTTACGTTATTTATTTTTTATGTTACCTCAAGGGGACATGCATGATGTAAAAAGTCTGCTCTTTGATGGCTATTCAATAGGAACACAGGAACTTAGGTCATTAGATGATACATTCAGCCTGGTTTACAAAGGAAACACCATTTCTACTATACATTATATTAAGAAGATGTTCCTTTTAATTAACTAAGATATACAGCCTGGCTGTCACCCCTGTTCCACATGTAACACTAAATAATTGGTGAAACTCTAGGTTGGAGAGGAGTTCTGATAAAGATGAGGACCACTCCAGTGCTTCTGAATCACATCTTATGTAAAATTTAAAAGTGAAGATGTACGAAATTACAATATAAAGTCCCTTGTGTCTTCACTCCAAAATCACATGTAGAGTTTTGATTCCAATAAGCAAATGAAGTGCTATTGATTGGTTTGGTTTGAGTTTTCCTTTGTTCCTGGGGAACAGGGCTTTCAGACTTTTCTTCCTCAAATGCCAAACCTTTTCAAAACAGCAAGAATGAGCTTATCATCAGAATACCCCTGTGTCAGGATGACCTGAAATGAATCAGCTCCTTGCTTCCTTGCCTGTTTTGACCCATTAGCAAAGGACACAACTTGGAATAGCAAAAAAAAAAGTTCTCCAGAAGATAAAGACAGAAGCTACAAAGTTTTTCTCTAACAGAAAAAAAAAAATAAGAAAACAGTAAGAACTCCTACATATCTGTGTATGAGCCTCAATAAGGTACAAGGCATGATGCCCTCAGAAAATAAATGGGTAGATAGAGTAGGTATCAGCCATGTCCTGGCAAAAATACCATTCCCATGCAATTAGGTAGGATCACAGTGCCATACAGAGTTTTTGATGCTATTTTTCTTATGTTGTACTGAAAAGGGAAGGGACTGTTTATCCAGGAGTATAGTGATAGGACAAGGGGGGATGGTTTTAAGCTGAAAAAGGATAATTCACACAAGGGTACTGAGGGAGCTGGCAGATGTGCTGGCCAAACCCCTTTCCATCATCTTCCAACAATCCTGGGAGACTGGAGAAGTTTCACTGGACTGGAGGCTGGCTGATGTTGTGCCCGTCTACAAGAAGGGTCACAGGGAGGATCCAGGGAACTCCAGGCCTGTCAGTCTGACTGCAGTGCCAGGGAAAGTCATGGAACAGGTGATCTTGAGTGCTATCATGAAGCACATGCAAGAGAACCGGGTGATCAGGC
>WAAB01019485.1:41618-59148 GCA_013389865.1 Piaya cayana | reverse complement strand
TCTTCTCCCAAGTGACAGGGGACAGGACAAGAGGGAATGGCCTCAAGCTCCACCAGAGGAGGTTCAGGCTGAACATTAGGAAAAAAATTTCACAGAAAGGGTCACTGGGCACTGGAACAGGCTACCCAAGGAGGTGGTTGATTCACCTTCCCTGGAGGTGTTTAAAGGATGGGTAGATGAGGTCCTGAGGGACATGGTTTAGTGTTTGATAGGAACAGTCGGACTCGATGATCCAATGGGTGATTCTATGATTCTATGAATATATCTAAAATGTCTGTGCATATTCAGATGTTATGGTTTTTCCCTAGTTTGTCCCAAAGCAGAACACAAATGTTGACCTTTACCTTACAAACCCATCTGCTTACTCAGGCTTTTGCTTGAGGGGTGATGGCAAATGAATTTCTGCCTATAGGGCAAATTCCAGGATGTATCCATTACTGTGCCATTGACATTTGCCAGAGTATTCCTGCATTTTCAAAGTTATTTTGTTCATGCGCCCAGGGAAATTAACAGTGAACTGTTACCAGGGTTTAAAAAGCATTTCTGGAATAAAATTTCTTTTAACTCTTCCTGTTTAAGTCATTGCTTGCATAAAGCTACTGATTACAGAAGAGCAGGAATCCTCCTGTGAAACAGGAGTAGTGAACTTGATGAATTCTTACTGTGACTTTTTAAATGTTCTCCAGTTATAGAAAGCCTCGTGCCATAGACACCTTATCTGTGACATGGGATCACAGTCTATTAATAATGTTAGGATTTAATTTTTCCAGTTGCATTGCACTTGAAACAGAGCTTTTAAATGAGCAGCTCAAAGCCTGTAACTACACACGTAAATAGCAAGGAGACAGACTTAGCCACTTTCCAGTGAAGGAAAAGCTTCCATAGCAATGGGAGATGTGACATAATTATCCAACTATGCATAAAGTCTAGTGCTCAGACTGCAGCTATAAGCCATTATCTGTAAGAAAAGACACCTTTATTATGAAGTGTATGAAAATGGACACACCAGATCTCTTAGCAAGCAAGCTGATGCAGGCAGATGTCTCTCCATTTCAGATCGCAGAGTACTATTACTGGAAGAGTTTCTTGAACATGTTTTCTCTCTTCTCACACACACCTAAATCTGAGAATTAAAATCAGCTGAAAGCAGCAACACATAAACCTATTTTCTTGTTCTTTATAGACAATTTCTTATCAAGGGCTACTGGACCTATTCATAACTGAAACCTTTAAAGTTTATGAACTGTGAAATTAGTGACTAATACGTAAATTGTTATGGAGAATGCCATAAAGGCCACATTCAAACGCCTCCTTGTGCCTCTTTCTTGCACCTCTCTGAAGACAAACATTTATGTCATTCAATCATAGAGTGGTTGTGTTGGAATGGATCACCTACTATCACCCTCTTTGCCAGTTGGATACCTTCCACTAGATCATGTTGCTCAAAGCCTCATCCAGCCTCACCTTGAAAATCTCCAGAGATGGGGCATCCATGACTTCTCTAGGCAAAATCCTCACACTAAAAAAAATTTTTTTGTAATATATAATCCATAATTCATAGAATCATAGAAAAACCAGGTTGAAAGAGACCCACTGGATCATCGAGTCCAACTGTTCCTATCAAACACTAAACCATGTCCCTCAGGACCTCATCTATCCATCCTTTAAACACCTCCAGGGAAGGTGAATCAACCACCTTCCTGGGTAGCCTGTTTCAGTGCCCAATGACCCTTTCTGTGAAAAATTTTTTCTTAATGTTCAGCCTGAACCTCCTCTAGTGGATCTTGAGGCCATTCCCTCTTGTCCTGTCCCCTGTCACTTGGGAGAAGAGGCCAGTTCCCTCCTCTCTACAACCTCCTTTCAGGTACTTATAGAGAGCAATGAGGTCCTCCTCTCAACATTACCACAGATGCTTCAGAGCAGGCAGGGGAGAAAAGGCCTCAGTCTGGACTTAGCAGCAGGAGGGAGTGGGACTCAGAAACTGGATTCAGGGGTTGGTGCAAAAAGGCAGATGCTGGCCTTCAAAGAAGAGAGCTTGATCCTTACGTTCCCTCAGTTTTATATTGAGTATGACATATTTGGAATGGAATATTCTGCTGGTCAGGTTTGGGTCACCTGTCTTCTGCAGGTCTTACCCTTTTTCACCCCTTTCACTTAAAGCATTCCACCAGCTCAAGAATGACCTTGGTTTCTATAGGAGAAAGTATAAGCATGGCCTTTCTGCATGCCAGTGCCCATGTTATCACCTCTAGAGAGAAACACTGTCTGAAAAACATACAGCTAAATTTCAGGAAATGAAGTTATTTAGATGAGACTTAGCTGAACAGTTAGAAAACTGATTCTACTTTAGCTCAAACCAGAACAACTGTATATCACCTGATAAGCAAATGGTGATCCACAGATCTTCAGGCTTTTTGATCTCAAATCTTTGAAATATTGCACTGACATTTTAGAGCTTCACCCCCCACCACTTGGAAAGGAGGATGAAACGAGATTTCTTCTTTCCTTCTTTCTTTCTTTCTTTGGTAATGGATGATGAATATACTCTGCTGACTACAGTTCAGGAAAGGAATAAATGCCATTTAAGGCTTAGTCAAAATGTGGGCTTCAAATCAAGCACTCTGATTTTTTAAAACAGTCAGATATTTAGTATAACAGACAAGTCCCATTTTTCTAAATTAAGCATGTTAGGTTGGATTCATAAAGTGTTATTTTGATTTCTGAGAAACACTGGAAATCTGATGGAAGCTATATAGCTGCTGAGTTCTAATCATCTTCATAGCTGGGCTAAGTCATTTAGCACTGCAAGCAACTTTTTTCAAAGTTGAGCCCTCAAAGTTTAAGGGAGAAGCAACATTTCTGTAATGTTGCAAGTGATTTCTTGAAAATACATGCAGAAACACCAGAACAGATGTCATTTCCAAGAAGAAAATAAATTACATGAAAGAATATAAATTGACAAGTGTCATTATTCTTCCCTTGACCAGTCCTTGGTATCTCTCAATTGTCCTACTTTTTATTTTTATTAAAGGAGGTTGCCATAGTGATACTACAGAACCTGCAAAACTGTCCCAGCTATTCATCATCAGAGATTAAAATATATTACGAAATGGATTTTAATATATTATAAATTATACATACTGCAATACCAAATTCTGTTATAAAACAGGCTTTAAATAACATATTGTGCAGTTAAAGTAGCTGTCCTGCAGTTCAGGTGGAAGATTACTTTGTATTATAAAGTCTGAATTTTCAGTCTCGCTAATGGCCCCAATAAGGAGTCATCCACTATGAAATTTTATCTACAGGCTTTTATTCATAGTTGCAATTCTTCTGAACAGTTGAGGCTGGAGGGAGACACAGAGTTAGATTCACTGCTTCTGTCTGGGCACCCAGTGTCATTCAAGGTTCTGTAGACGAACCAAGGCTTTCAAGTGAGTCCAACTGGGGAAACAAAAGAGCTATGGGAGAAATTAACTTTTTTGGTCATCAGCTGCAAGCAAAGGGTGATGCCCAGGTGATCTCTAGTGCACTAGATGCCTACTTGAGACTAAATGCTCATCAACAAACTTTCTGTCATTTGCCAGCACTACTTCCTAACTGGGGAGGTCCCAGTTGAATGGAGGTTAGCAGATGTGATGTCCATCTGCAACAAGGGCCAGAATGAGGATCCAGGCCTGTCAGCCTGACCTCAGTTCTGAGGAAGGTTATAGAGCAGATCATCGTCACACGGCACTTATGGCATAACCAGGTGATCAGGCCCAGTCAGCACGGGTTTAGAAAGGCAGGTCATACCTGACTAACCTGATGTCCTTCTATGACAAGGTGACCTGCTTAGTAGATGAGGGAAAGCCTGTGAATGCTGTCTATATAGATTTTAGTAAAGTCTTTGATACTGTTCACTGTACCATTCTCCTGGAAATTCTGGCTGCACATGGCTTGGATGGCATACTCATCACTGCATAAAAAAACTAGCTGGATGACCAGTCCCAAAGAGTTGTGGTGAATGGAGTTAAATCTAATTGGTGGTCAGTCATAAGTGGTGTTCCCCAGGGCTTAGTGTTGGGGCTGCTTCTGCTTCATATCTTTATCAATGATCTGGATGAGGGGATCAAATACACCCTCACTAAGTCCGCAGACACCAGCAAGTTGTGCAGGAGTCTTGATCTTCTTGAGAGAAGGAAGGTTCTACAGAGTGATCTGGACAGGCTGGATTGATGGGCCAAGGCCAGGTGTATGAGGCTCAACAAAACCAAGTGCTGGTCCTGCACTTAGGCCAAAATAACCTCATGCAACACTACAGACTTGGGGAAGAGTATCTGGAAAGCTGCCTTGGGGAAAAGGACATGGGGTGTTGATCAATAGCCAGATCAACATGAGCCAGCAGTGTGCGTGTGCCCAGGTGGCTAAGAAGGCCACTAGCATCCTGGCTTGTATCACAAATAGTACGGCCAGCAAAAGGAGGGAAGTGATTTTCCCCTTGTACTCAGCACTGGTGAGGCAGCACCTCAAATCCTGCGTTCAGTTTTGGGCCTCCCACTACAAGAACAACACTGAGGTGTTGGAATGTGTGTAAAGAAGGGTAACAAAGCTGACGAAGGACCTGGAGCATACACCTCATGGGAAGCAGCTGAAGGAACTGTGGCTGTTTGGTCTGGAGAGAACGAGGCTAAGGGGAGACCTTATCACTACCTGAAAGGAGGTTGCAGTGAGACAGGTATTGGTCTCTTTTCCCAAGTAGCAAGTACTAGGACGAGAGGAAATGCCCCTCAAGTTACACCAGGGGAGGTTTAAACTAGATGTTAAGAAATATTACTTCGTGGAAAGAGTTGTCAAACACTGGTAAGGCTGCCCAGGGAAGTGGTTGAGTCACCATCCCTGGAGGTATTTAAAAGATGTGTAGATGTGGTGCTTAGGGACATGGTTTAGTGTTGAACTTGGCAGTACTAGGTTTGTGGTTGGACTTGATAATCTTAAAGGTCTTTCCCAACTTAAATGCTTCTGTAATTCTGTGAAACTGAGTCAAAGAAATTCATTCTACTTTACCCCTCATAGGAAAGTGAGATTAGAAAGAAAAGAATAAAATTTCCTTTTAAAAAGAGTCTTGCCATAGTATTTTCTCTACCCTCTGTTTAGGAGGGCAATGGGGACTCACACACGAAGAGACACTTAAAATTCTCCACTGAATTCTTCCTATTATCCCATGTAGTGGCACATTTAGTAACTACAAATACAGTTTTAGTTTCTGGGCTGAAGAAAACTGCTTCTGAGCTAAAGCCTGATAGTGAAGATCTCTTCAATTCCTGGTCCCAGACATAAACTATCTGATCTTAAAATAATGGGACACCTTGCTAAGCACTAAAAGCAGGAATCCACTCCGTCAGCTTGGAGACAGCTGGTGTTGCACCCCATTGCTACAATCTGCTGGGATTATTAATTCCTCCAAGGGGATTTTATCCCTATAAGCAATAGGAGATGCAAAGAGGTAAAGTGGCTAAAAAAGGCCCCCTCAAGTCCCCAGAACAACAAAGGGATGTGGTCACTGGTGTTGAGATGTTTGCAACAGTTACAAAGACCTTAGCTTGCACATTGGTGATAAATGGTTCACTGAGCATCATTTGCACACAATTTGTGCACTGTCATTAGGCACAGAGTTGGCAAAGCACACATCAGTTGCAAAGCACATGTGGCTGCCTTATGGATGCAGGCTGTAAGCTCTGTGGAAAGGCAACTCCTGTTGCCTTTTAGAGCAACGTCCAGCTGCTTGCAGGGCTTGCAGAGCCAATAATCAAGACTAATACAGAGCATGTAATTCAACAAATGACAATCATTTTAACAAAAAAATAGTTTCCCTTGCCAAGCACCAACTTTGAAGTGCCTGGTCAGTTTAAAATCCACTTTAAATTAAGATTTTGAACTTAAAAATCATTGCTAGTAAAATCTGTGTTGTTAAAGTACGAACACTCGCATGATCCTAGGAAGCACAAAGAGGGGTCTAAATCAGTTCAGTGCCAGCTCCAAAGTGTTTTCATCAATGGCCAACTCTTTTGGATGTTCCTCAGTGGCTGGACAATTAGTGCTCAGTCTAACATGCATGTAAGGGCTTCATACTAGAGGATTTATACCATTCTGAAATATGCTATGTCAAATGCAGTTTTCATGATTGCACTTCAGGATTGTGGCTTTGAAGCTAGCAAGCAATAATGGGAAGAATTCTAAATGGACCGTGTCTCTAAGCAAACAAGTCACAATCATTATGACCATTGTAATCTGTCACTCTGAGACATCAGGGACTGTGAGCTTCAGCAGAGCCAAGTGATGACTTCTTTTCCGCTCAGAAATTCAGTGCCTTGCATATAGAAGGCTCACATGACTCTGGAGTTACACCAGAGTTCTGCATAAGTCTCTATGGCATTTACAGTTTTTTCTGAGTAGCAGAAGGGGTTTTTTTTTCCCCAACTTGCTACTGGAGCAGCACAATTCATTAACCTGGCTTTTATTCATGTCAACTTGAAAGGTCAGAACCAGTAGCCTGAAATAGTTTCTACATTTTAACAATGAGGTTTTCCTGCTGATGAGCATGAAGCACTGAGGAAACCTCAAAAAATAAACATTACACTTATAGGTCCCTTAAGCATAGTAAACTCTCCATCTGTCTTGTGGCTGCCAAGTAGAAGAAATCCGCACAGAGTCCTCCATTTGCTGCCACAGATACATCACTTTAGATCTAAGCATTACCAGCCTTTTCTTCAGTTTTAATAGCACACCTTGCGCATTAAACACATGAGAACACATGAGAGCCCTGACATTTGTACTTATCCTATGTCTTCTTCGGGAAGAAGATGTATTTGATTCGTGTGATCTGTAGGTCGTTTATACTGCTATCAGAAACCCTTCCTAAATAAATTCAAACTCTGAGGTTTTTATGCTCTTACACAATCCAAAGCCTCAAATAGACAACAATTTCCCATTCAGAAGATCACATACAAATACAAGTCAATTTGCTGTGCCTTCTTACACTGCCTCTTGCTCCCTTTCTTGCCTTGCCCCTGAGCAAGACTCATGCTCCCCTAGATTACATGGCATTGTAGGTCAGCATTTGTTGTCTGAAGAGATGCAAATGAAAATATAAACTTTATAGGAAGCTCTGTCTGCTTCTAAATAGACAAAAAAGCCCAAAATTTCTCCTTAGACTAGAATACAGTTTAACCTATCATGGGTTTTTTTCAGCACTATCTTCACTAATATTTGTGAGATTTTCAGTCTACAAATAACGTTTGCTCAGAGTAACAAAAATGATGACTTCTTGTTAATGTCCAATTTCAAAAGCAAATGCCTAATTGATACAGGGATTATGAATTATAGCATCCTCAAATAAGAACGTCAACTCTGAGGACCCAAATTTAGGGGCGCCTGTGATAAGGATCATGTCTCTTTCTCTTTGGTGTGCTGAGGCAGGCATACAAAGATCCTAATTTAACATTGAAAACTCAGGCTTCTCTTACAAGCACTATCCAATACAAGGAGAAATCAACCCATAATTATCCCTAGTTATCTTCAGCTAAACTAAAAACCCCATTTACACTGAATCAGTAGTTTCTTGGAGCATGAGTAAAAATAAAGGCAAAAATTAATCAGTATTTTTGGTCAACAAACTACACTGGCACAAAAGAAATTTAAAAAAAATTTTGAACCAATGCAGGTCTGATAAACCCTCAGCAGGGAGCACTGACTGTCTGGGATGAGCTGCTCGATGTGTGATTTGATCATCATTTCATACACACTAAATAAACCCACATAAGTCTGGTGATACTTAAATTAAAGTAAACATCGATTAAACTTCAAAACAACTCTAGTAAAGAAACTACCCTTGAAAAACTGAAGAAATTTAGCCAAAAAGGTAAGTGAAATAAACCAGCAGTAATTTATGGAGATATAAGTTTGACAAGTCTTCCAAAAGAATATCTCGTTCATGTTTAAACACTTTGAGCCATATGGAAATGAAGCCATGTATTTTTCAAGGCAAATAGAGAAAGCATGAAGGGGGAAAAAAAAAAAAAAGATCATCAACACATGCTGCTTGGCTTACAGCTGTCATCTCATCAGACTACACAAAAGGGTGCAGCTTAGGCAGGATGCTCGTGCCACCCCAAGCTGTTGATCAGTGGTGTCACGAGATAACGAGGATGCAGTCTGATCACCTCCAGAACTTTTGAGCTTGCAGGTCAGTAGTAGTCACTTCCTTTGTATGTTGTGTGATTACAGACAAGCACCAGAAGAAATAATCCTGCAAAGCCAGGAATTAACATATGAAGAAAACTTATAACGTTCACAGTTGGTGAAGTACTAGATTTGCTCTGGGTGATGAAGCATGTGGCTTTACATGCATTACCAGCTACAGCTTGACCACTTATAAAGGCTGGAGAAAGCACCTGAATAGTTACTGCATGTTCAAAAATACATCACAGAGCTTGAAGGTGAGTGTGAGTAAGGTCAAATTATGGTGATCAGATGTGATATGATCCCACAATACTGATAAGTGTGGGGAATATAATGTGGCTTACACATAGTTCCCACACTTGGACACCCACTGCTGCCCACTCCACCTTACTGTACTGAAAAATATTTAATGCAGAAGGGTTCTTCCACATTGCCCGTTGCTCATTTTCAGCATCTCATTCAGAACTGTGGGCCCTGAGCCCAAAATCCCGTCGCACAGATACTGGCACTGCTTGCTGTGAAAAGAAACCTGGTAATTACTATAAGAAACATTTACTCTTGCTGTAAGGCCATCTCATCTTTCCAAAGAGAGATGAAACAACAGGCAGGTAAATGAAAGTTAGAAGTTTTCTCTGTTGTTTTTGGTTTGGTGTTTT
Organism: Piaya cayana; assembly: GCA_013389865.1. Classification (NCBI taxonomy): domain Eukaryota; kingdom Metazoa; phylum Chordata; class Aves; order Cuculiformes; family Coccyzidae; genus Piaya; species Piaya cayana. The sequence continues at coordinate 50,272 of WAAB01019485.1, read as the reverse complement.
TTTTAATTGAAAATGTCCTTGATACAGTTGGATTCACCAAGTGAGGGGAGGAGGAGTGGGAAATAGGTTTCCTACTTTCCTTACCAATGTTTCTAGAAGTGATTGAACAATTTTAATCTCTGACTTCTCCAAAGAAGCAGCTTCATGTAGAGAGCAAAGACTGAAAATCACAGGACCACAGAAAAGCCCTAAATACTGGCTCTCAGTTTAAAGTCTCCTGCAATGCCAATTACTGCTATAGACAACACCCCACAGCACTGCCAAAGTTACTGCATCAATGTGTACTCTTCCTTATCAAGATCTGGCACCTACGGCAAGACCTCTGAAGGCTGCTTTTCCTTTTCTATGGAAATTTAGTGCTGGAAACCATACAAATACAAAAAAACCACATCTCTCAGCAGCAGCAGAGAAGAAAGTGCAATGCAGATAAGCCCCAAGCCCTCCTGAAAGCCTCTCTGGGTGCTGCAGGGGCAGAGCACTCAAGGAAACTGAGCTCAAAACAGTACAAAACAGCAATTGCAGATGTTTTTTTGCATGATTCAGGTCCAGCTTGCTTCTTGGCAAGCTGCAAACATGTCTGACTTGACTGACCAAACTACAGTACCAGAACACCCTCAACAGCCTCACCGACAAGAAGTTTGTGTATTTGTTGGAGCAGATGCAGATGGGGATGCAGTGATCAGCTTCATCAAGACCTAGAAACATAAGTTAGTGCAAGCAAACACAAATTTGCCCTGTGTCATTGTTTTGCAACCTCTAAACTGCACTGCTATTGAAATGAGATTGGCATTACTGAAAGACTGACAAATTCCAGGAAATTATGAATTTTTGTGAACTTTTTTTTAAATGGCTTGTTTAGAAATTACAGGTGTTGAAATTATAAAGACACATTGTACTGGGTTTGCATGATAATTTTTTTGGTAGCGAGGGGGTCTACATGAGTGGTTTCTATGTGAAACTGCTAAAAGTTTCCCCTATGTCCGATGAGGCCAACGGGCCAATGCCAGCCAGCTCCAGGATGGAGTCAAGGCAAGCCCATCAGTGACAGGGATAGCACCTCTGTGATATCATATTTAAGAAGGAATGGGGAGGAAAACCTATGCAACAGCAACTGCAGCCCAGTTTAATTGGACTCAGTTGGAAAATAGATGGAGGGAAGAAAAAGCCTAGTGATATCTAAGATACTCCTTCATTTCTCTTGGAATTTAAACATTCAGAATTGCATTGAAATTACAGAACAAAAAAAAATGCCACAGAGCTTTAAAGTCAAATTATTTGCCTCCTGCTTCTATCAAATCCTTTCACACTGGCAGCATGCTATTGTGTGAAGAATTAAATAAAGAACAAAACAAAAAGCAAACAAACAAAACCAGAGAAAGCAGAAATCTCATTTAAATTCATATTATTTTTGCTATAGGAGCTGGGTGGATAGTGGTTAGGCATCACTGCTATCAGTACAGGGCAAACATAGCAAAGGACAGACATTGTCTCAATATCTTTATATTCAAAACTGCTAAAGCATTCAGAAATTGGCAGGAAAGGCCACATATACATATGTAGAAAAGCCTAGGAGATTTTTCTGGCTCTCAGTTCAGCCCACCAGACTTGCTCAGGTTTCCCCAGGGAGAACACAGAGGAAAGGAGGGCACTTTCACAAAGTTCGGTTAGTACCAAAGAAAAGGCAATTTTCTGAGGACTGGCACTTCAGTGGTGGAAATGAGTAATTTGAGTTTGTCTTGCAACAAGAGTAAACAAAATTTTTTTACCCATGTGGTAACCAAAGAGCAGCTGTGGAGGTTTCCCTGATTTCAGACTAATTGTTGGAGGATGTTTCCTGTTCTCTGAGGGGAGACTGGAGAGGGACAGAACATGTGGACTTTCTTCACTGTCTCTTATCAAAGGATTGAATTTCACTTGCAGCCCTAGCTAATGTTATGAAAATAGAAACCTCAACCCAGAAACAGGACTTGATGGAGTGCACTCCAAAGTGCTTTGTCAATACATTACTCCATATATCAAAACTGCAAAACTGTGTCAGCATCACCACTGTGGGAATTATCTCCTGGTTTTCCATCAAAAAATCAGACAAGAGGTGAGCTTGAAGCACTTGCATTGCAGCCTATCCTACATCTAGTCCAAAAGGCACACGGACTAAGTTCCTCTCAATATCATTTTACAACATCAGGGGGCACTCTTTAAAAGTCCAGTTTATTGAGATCAGAGGCAATATAAGTATTCAAAATCATGCTTGACCAATCTGATAGCCTTCTGCGATGGTATAACTGGCTGCATAAATGTGAGAAGTAGATGTTGTCTACCTTGATTTCATCAAGGTTTTTGACACTGCCTCCCATAACATCCTTGCAGGTAAGCTTAGGAAGTCTGGGTTAGATGAGTGGACAGTGAGGTGGATTGAGAACCAGCTGCATGGCAGAGCCCATAGGGTTGTGATTGTTGTCATGGAGTCTAGCTGGAAGCCTGTGGCCAGCAATGCTTTCCAGGGGTTGGTACCTAGCCAAGTTTTGTTCAACGTATTTATCTATGGCCTAGATGAAGTGACACAACATACCCTCAGCAAGTTTGCTGATAACACAAAACTTGGAAGAGCGGTTGATCCACCAGAAGGCTGTGCTGCTATTCAGTGAGACCTGGACAGACTAGAGAGCTCAGCAGACAGGAACATATTGAAGTTCAACAGAGGCAAGTACAGTCCTGCACCTAGAGAGGAACAACCCCATGCAACAACCCCTTAGGTTGGGGGTTGACCTGTTAGAAAGCAGCTCTATGGAAAAGGATCTGGGAGTCCCAGTGGACAAGTTAACCACGAGCCAGCAATGTGACTTTGTGGCCAAAGAGGTCAATGGCACCTTAGAGTGCATTAAGAAGAGTGTGGATACCAGGTCAAGGAACTTATCTTTCCCCTCTGCTCTGCCCTAGTGAGGCTGCATCTGTAGTACAGTGTCCATTTCTGGGCACCCCAGTTCAAGAAAGACAAGGAACTACTGGAGAAAGTCCAGCAGAGGGCCACAAAGATGATCAGGGGACTGGAGTATCTCTCATATAAGTAAAACCTGAAAGATCTGGATCTGCTTAGCCTGGAGAAGACTGAGAGGATCTTGTCAACACTTATAAACACCTAAAAGGTCAGGTGTCAGGAGGATGGGACCAGACTCTTTTCAGTGGTGCCCAGCAACAGGACAAGGGGCAACAGGCACAAAATGGAACACAGGGAGTTCCATCTGAACATGGGGAAGAAAATCTTTACTGTGAGGGTGACAGAGAATTGGAACAGGCTGCCCATGGAGGCCGTGAAGTGTCCTCCTGCGGAGATATTCAAAACTCACCTGCATGCATTCCTGTGCAGCCTGATCTAAATGCATCTGCTTTAGCAGGGGACTTGGACTAGATGACCTACAGGGATCACCTTCAGCCCCTACAGTTCTGTGATTCAGTGATTCTGTGAAATAGGAGAAGACAATTAGTCCAATCTTGGTTCAAAAAATAAAGTTTTTGTTCTCTCATATATATTCAGTAAATGCCATAGAGGCAGGATGTGGCCTTCACAACGTCCTGCAGTGTCGCTATAGGGATTATTGTAATGGACACAGAAGAAACATTGGCCAAGTCCTGAAAACAAGGATTAAAGCAGTAGAACGAGTTATTTTCCCATATACTCCGCTAAGTATTTAAATTCCCAGTCTCCCATTATTTATTGCAAAGAACATAACAAGAAGAAAAGTGACACAAATATGAATCTATCCAGGTGCCTATGACTGGTGAAGGACAGCCCAAAAATGGATCTATGAAAAGACCACAAAATGAATTCCCTTTGTGATATAATCCTGACTCTAAGCTACAGTAGAAATGCTAATACATTAATCTATGTCTCTAATGTCACTATTCTAATTTAATACATTACTAGGGAGATAAATCTCTCAATGCATCCTGCATAAATAGCGTGCATTGTTATGATTTTCTTAATAAGCCGTGGAAAATTAACACAGGCATTGCTAGCAGCTTTGTATCCTAACACAAATGCAATTTATTGTTTTGTGGGATGTAATGCTATACATACACACAGACAAGTTATGATATTACACTGATTTTNTAAGTTCCTCTCAATATCATTTTACAACATCAGGGGGCACTCTTTAAAAGTCCAGTTTATTGAGATCAGAGGCAATATAAGTATTCAAAATCATGCTTGACCAATCTGATAGCCTTCTGCGATGGTATAACTGGCTGCATAAATGTGAGAAGTAGATGTTGTCTACCTTGATTTCATCAAGGTTTTTGACACTGCCTCCCATAACATCCTTGCAGGTAAGCTTAGGAAGTCTGGGTTAGATGAGTGGATAGTGAGGTGGATTGAGAACCAGCTGCATGGCAGAGCCCATAGGGTTGTGATTGCTGTCATGGAGTCTAGCTGGAAGCCTGTGGCCAGCAATGCTCTCCAGGGGTTGGTACTTAGCCAAGTTTTGTTCAACGTATTTATCTATGGCCTAGATGAAGTGACACAACATACCCTCAGCAAGTTTGCTGATAACACAAAACTTGGAAGAGCGGTTGATCCACCAGAAGGCTGTGCTGTTATTCAGTGAGACCTGGACAGACTAGAGAGCTCAGCAGACAGGAACATATTGAAGTTCAACAGAGGCAAGTACAGTCCTGCACCTAGAGAGGAACAACCCCATGCAACAACCCCTTAGGTTGGGGGTTGACCTGTTAGAAAGCAGCTCTATGGAAAAGGATCTGGGAGTCCCAGTGGACAAGTTAACCATGAGCCAGCAATGTGACTTTGTGGCCAAAGAGGTCAATGGCACCTTAGAGTGCATTAAGAAGACTGTGGATACCAGGTCAAGGAACTTATCTTTCCCCTCTGCTCTGCCCTAGTGAGGCTGCATCTGTAGTACAGTGTCCATTTCTGGGCACCCCAGTTCAAGAAAGACAAGGAACTACTGGAGAAAGTCCAGCAGAGGGCCACAAAGATGATCAGGGGACTGGAGTATCTCTCATATAAGTAAAACCTGAAAGATCTGGATCTGCTTAGCCTGGAGAAGACTGAGAGAGGATCTTGTCAACACTTATAAACACCTAAAAGGTCAGGTGTCAGGAGGATGGGACCAGACTCTTTTCAGTGGTGCCCAGCAACAGGACAAGGGGCAACAGGCACAAAATGGAACACAGGGAGTTCCATCTGAACATGGGGAAGAAAATCTTTACTGTGAGGGTGACAGAGAATTGAAACAGGCTGCCCATGGAGGCTGTGAAGTGTCCTCCTGCGGAGATATTCAAAACTCACCTGCATGCATTCCTGTGCAGCCTGATCTAAATGCATCTGCTTTAGCAGGGGACTTGGACTAGATGACCTACAGGGATCACCTTCAGCCCCTACAGTTCTGTGATTCAGTGATTCTGTGAAATAGGAGAAGACAATTAGTCCAATCTTGGTTCAAAAAATAAAGTTTTTGTTCTCTCATATATATTCAGTAAATGCCATAGAGGCAGGATGTGGCCTTCACAACGTCCTGCAATGTCGCTATAGGGATTATTGTAACGGACACAGAAGAAACATTGGCCAAGTCCTGAAAACAAGGATTAAAGCAGTAGAACGAGTTATTTTCCCATATACTCCGCTAAGTATTTAAATTCCCAGTCTCCCATTATTTATTGCAAAGAACATAACAAGAAGAAAAGTGACACAAATATGAATCTATCCAGGTGCCTATGACTGGTGAAGGACAGCCCAAAAATGGATCTATGAAAAGACCACAAAATGAATTCCCTTTGTGATATAATCCTGACTCTAAGCTACAGTAGAAATGCTAATACATTAATCTATGTCTCTAATGTCACTATTCTAATTTAATACATTACTAGGGAGATAAATCTCTCAATGCATCCTGCATAAATAGCGTGCATTGTTATGATTTTCTTAATAAGCCGTGGAAAATTAACACAGGCATTGCTAGCAGCTTTGTATCCTAACACAAATGCAATTTATTGTTTTGTGGGATGTAATGCTATACATACACACAGACAAGTTATGATATTACACTGATTTTTGCAGACAGCCTTGAGACAGCTGACAAACTAGAAATGTAATGTGCTGTTTGATCCTGACCCTTCTCAATGTAGCTTCTCAGCATCAAGTATGACACAGGACCAGCAAAGGACAGTTTTATCTGAAGCAGCATAGTGGAAGATGGCAATTTGCCTTTGTTGATACAACTGCAGGGTGGTGAGTTTGGGAGGCAGGGGACAAGCTTGAAGAGACAACTTGCTCACTGGGAAAGCAATGCTCAGGTCCTTACAGCATGGACAGACAGAAAGTGGCAGGTCAGATTGTGTTTCTGCCTTATGCATTCACACAGCAGCTCTTTTCTCCACTCATACCACTGATGTAGTAGGAATCTGCTGCTCATCCTAATTTTACATGTGGAAGGTAGAAGAATGTTTTTGTTGATTCCAGAACTTGATGCCAAAAAATCTGCTGGGGTCCTGGGCAGGTCTGCCCTACATCTGGGTAATCCAAAATGGCTGGACTCTGATAGAAGAAAATGTACTTTGGAGCTGGGGACACAGAAAATTACAACCTGGAATGGGGTCAATCCATTACCACCTTGCAGCACCTAAATTCCACAGTCCTCTCAGTTTGAGTGTGCCAAAAAAAAAAAAAAGAGAGACAGAAAAGATCCTGGCATTACCGTACAAATCTATGACACCTTAAATACTGCAAGCAGAACTCAACTCACATGTCAAAAAAATTACAGTAGATCTGGACAAGGTATAAAGAAGGGCATCAAAAATGGCTAAAGGAGTGAAATGGCTTCTGTGTAGAGAGGGACTTTAAAAGCCTGGAAAGAACAATGTGATAGAGGCTTATAGAGTCATGAGCAGCATGGAGAAGAATGTAGGGAATGACTGTTCAGCATTACCTGATGTGAAAACTTAAGGCTATCAAATGAAGCAAAAACTCGTTAAGCTCAATAACAGACCAAAAGAGGTACTTCACAAGATGTAGCTTGTAAAGGTGAAGCTCAACCAAGTATGGTTGAGCTGTGCAGTTGACCCACGGGATATTACAGATGCCAAAACCTTTCTGGGATTTGAGAAATTAATAGAAAAAAGTCTTGCTCAGGTTAGGAAAGACAGTGATGCTACCTGTGGCTCAGAAAATCCCTCAGCTACAGACCAGCAGAAGTAGAGAACCTCCCTGCCCTGCCTAAGCACCCCAAAGAGTCTGGCTGCACCAGTCTGATGCAGACAGTGATTGTGATCTGGCAAGGGATGCTTCTCTGCCACCACAATGAGCAGTATTTGATTCTCTACTTATTCCTGAGTCTCAGCTCATGTGGAAAATGGACAGCTTGCCTACAGACCTGTAAAAAATTACCATTCTGTTACATGCAATTCATTTGCATTTGAAACAGTAAGCCCAGCTCAGGGGCAGTGCTGAGACTTTGGCATATATTATCTAGTATAAATCACAGCACTGAGAATCCCCTCATCCCCCGAAAAAGCAACAGCAGACCTCCAGCTCTAGCTCAAAGAAAAGATCCTGTCATTAAAGTTCTATCATTAATAGAACTTTCAGTCTCGTTTGCCAACAGGGACTCCGCAGTATGATGATGGAACCAGGGCACATATTTGGGGAAGGATGTGGCTTTGCCCTGAACAAAAGACAGCTGCACTCATGCCATCCATTTGTATCCTTGAGACTTACTTGAGGCTGAGCTTCCATCCCCAAGAAGGGATGGTAGGACAGCCTATGGCAAGGGCAGGCACCTCTCCCAAGAACAAAGCATCTCATTGCAGTGCAGCCACATACAGGGATAAAGGCTAAGAGAAGAGCCAGGATTTGTGCAAATCTGAATGCCTAGTTGCATATGTTTCACCCTTTCTGCCCTTACATTCTTGAGGTCAGGAGCACTGGGGAGATTTGCCATGAAGACAAGCATACCACACAGTGCCACTGCAATGTTTCCTTTCAGAGCAGTGCTTTTGACATGTTTTTATTGCCCCTCTGCAGATATAGCTCTTTCAAGTGCAAACATTGTTCATTTGATTTTAAGACAATCCCAAATAGAAAGATGTTTGTGTAAATGGGCGCATGAACTCGTTCTCTTTGGAAAACATCAAGATCATCTTGGAGAATGCATATCTGCTGTCTGATACAGCACCTGTTGCCTAAAGCAGAAATACATGTTGTAGGTGAAAAATCCCACAGCTTTCCCAGAACTGCCACTAGCGGGTACCTGGAAATAGGCCAGGAGTAGCAGTATCTTTCAAGCAGGAAGTGTCAATCTGCTGGAAGGGATTGCAGTCTTATGAGGAGCATCTGAGGGAACTGGAGTTGTTTAGTCTTGAGAAGAGGAGGCTGAGGGGAGACCTCATTGCTCTGTACAGCTACATGAAAGGAGGTTATAGAGAAGAGGGAGCTGGCCTCTTCTCCCAAGTGACAGGGGACAGGACAAGGGGGAATGGCCTCAAACTCCACCAGGGGAGGTTCAGTCTTGACATCAGAAGAAAATTTTTCACAGAAAGTGTCATTGGGTACTGGAACAGCTGCCCAGGGAGGTGGTTGAGTCACCATCCCTGGAGGTATTTAAAAGACAGGTGGATGAGGTGCTCAGGGGCATGGTTTAGTGGTT
>WAAB01019485.1:2897-41494 GCA_013389865.1 Piaya cayana | reverse complement strand
AATTTGCACTTGGTTTTGCCTTCTCTGACCAAATGCTGTGCTGCCATACTGCACAAAATTCAAGTCAGCAGGGCAGGCTTGATCTTTGCCAGTACTATGGCAGATTTGATTTATTCTCAGCTATAATACACTACACACATGGACTGTGGCTTCTGGCAGCTTGTTTTATTTCCAAATCAATGAGAAATTATTATTGTGGAGAAGTAGACTTGAAGAGTGGATCTCACTTGCCCTCAGGCACAGAATGCCCAGATTATTCACATGTAGACAACTCTCTTTGAGTTGTTCTAGAAAAGTAATTGCTGAGTTTTGGGAAAAAAAATCTAAAACTGATGCCAGGTCTGGAGCAGAAAAGAAAGAGATGATTGGTGACAGCAAACACAGTCTCACTAAGGGCAAATAATACCAGATTAATTTGGTGGCTTTCTCCAGTGGGGCTACAGCACTGGCCAATAAGGAAAGAGGAACTGACATCATCTGCCCAGACTTGTGCAAAGCAATCAACACTGACCCACGCAATGTTCTTGTCTCTAAACTGGACAGACATGGATTCAATGTATGGGTCACTCAATGGATAAGGAATTGACTGGATGGTCACACGCAAAGTGTTGTGGTCAACATCCAAGTAAAGATTAGTTATGAGTGGTGTTCCTTAGGGGCTGATACGGGAACCAGTGTTGTTTAACATCTTTGTTTCAGACACAAAAAGTAGGATTGAATGCACCTTCATCAAGTTTGCCAACACCAAGCTGTGTGGTGCCACTGCCACACTGGAGGGAAGGGATGCGACCCAGAGGGACCTGGACAGGCTTGAGAGGTGGATCTGAACAGGCTTGGGAGGTGGGCTTGTGTGAACTACATGAAGTTCAACAAGGCCAAGTGCAAGGTCTTGCACCTAGGTCACAGCAATCCCAAGCACAAATACAGGTTGGGTGGAGAAGGGATTGAGAGTAGTCAAAAGAAAAGGACTTGGAGGTGTTGGTGAATGAGAAGCTCAACATGAGCCAGCAATGCGTGCTTGTAGCCCAGAAGGCCAACTATATCCTGGGCTGCATCAACAGAATTATGACCAGCAGGTTGTGGAAGATGATTCTCTCCCTCCACTCTCTCATAAGACCTCAACTAGAGGCACCAGCATAGGAAGGACATGGATCTGCTAGAGCAAGTCCAGAAGAGGGTCACAAACAGGATCAGAGGCCTGAAGCACCTCCCATATGAAGGACATGCTGGGAGAGTTGGTCTTGTTCAGCCTCAAGAAGAGAAGGCTCTGGGAATACCTTATAGCAGCCTTCCAGTACTTAGATGGGGCCCGCAGGAAAGCTGATGAGGGACTCTTTATCAAGGAGTGTAGGGATAGGACAAGGGGTAATGGTTTTAAGATGAAAGAGGGAAGATTTAGATTAGATATTAAGAAGAAAAGTTTTACTGTGAGGGTGGTGAGGCACTGGAACATATTTTCTAGAGAAGTCATGGGGGGAACTGATGATCTTTAAGGTCCCTTCCAGCCCAAAACATTCTATCATTCTGTGACAAGAGGAAAAAAATCTAAATTTTATTTACTAGAAATCTGTTCTGATGGAAGATTTTTTTGATAGATATGTGAGGAAATAAGCTTCTCAAATAGTTTCTTTGAGAATCAATTTTAGATAAACATTATGAAACCACAAGTAGCATGATAAATGTGCACGCCATGTCTCTTCACCCAGCTGCAGCTGGAAAACCAAACAATAAATACTATTTATTTATTTATATAATATGCTTAGTGAAAGTATTACCAATATTTCCTAAGCTTAAAATCATCCATGAATGTATTTTACCATAAGGCTCAGCAGTTTCATAGTAATTTACAACTTTAAAAGGGTAAACTCTACTGCCCTCCTTCAAACCAACAACTGGGTAAGTGCAAAACATTACCATATGCAGTATGATGAAATTTATTGCTGCAGTCATTAGTTCATATTGATTTTGTTTGTAGCAACCCAAGGGGAATACTAAACCTATTATGCCTGTGCTGGGAGCTCTCTCACTCTTTGATAGGACACAGACGGGGCAATGCCAGCCTGGAAACTGCCACTGCTGCTCACTTCCTCTGAGGATGGGGTTTGGCATTAATCCTTCAGTTAGCATCTTGAGTTTTCCTCTGTTTTGTGGCTACTCCATGCATTGCTTCATTTTTAAGAATTTGCAGCTCTTAGACACCTTAGGCAGCACAAATACTGGTTTGTTATTTCTTGACACATGATTAAATCACGTCAACTCCTTGTTAAGCATGATTTTCACAATTTAAATCAGGTTTAGGGTTGTTTTACAGTGCCAGGAGTTTTATGGCTAACCTTGTATCACAGGTTCAAAGAAAAGGACTGGCTGAGGATTTCTCTTGAAGTTGTTTAATTATTTCTGCAAAATACAAGTAAAAAGGCTTTCACACAGGAAAAATTGAAGCAAAATGTGTTTTCTTGGTTGACTTGTTTAGTAAAATAGAATTTTAGACAGATGTTGGTTTGATTTTTAACCAAAGACATGACATTTCATAGTTGTGTATGAAAACTAAGTATGAAATTTGATTTAAGGAATCAGTTATATTTCAATATTTATTTGAAAAATATTTAATTATCTTCACTCTGTAATTAGGACAAAAGAGATGCTGAAATATTTTCCCTTATTCACATGATTTTAAACAGTAGCAGTAGCTCAGAAGTTTCCCCTAATTAACCTTAAAAGACTGATATAGTTATTTCATTTCTTTTTTTTCTACCATTTTTACTTAAAAGGTATTTCTTTAATTGAACAGAAAAGCAATTTCAGTTTTAATAACATGAGTCCAGGGAACGGAGCATTATGAAAAAGACTTGCTGATTTAACTTGCAAGAAATTGAGAAATTACCAGTCTTGTGATGACATGGTCACTTTCAAAATCACCTCCCTCCAGACACACTCAGTGGCCAGGAGGCTACAGATGAGATTTTAAGCTTTGGAGTTGTGATGAAAATACCTCAAGGTGTGTTTTGCTTTTTCAGCCCTATTATGTCAGAAGAGCAATGTAACACAACGAAAACTACACATGCATCACCTTGCTAATAGAGGTCAAGAATGCTGTAAGTGCTGGAGAGCTAGTGGCTCCAGTTGGCACAGTGAGAGTCACCAGCAGTGACAAACAGCATGGTCCCAAAGAGGAGAAGGTATCCCCAGAAAGCAGACCTTCTTGCTTAAGGTAGTTCCATCCTCCTGCCTTACTCGGTTCCCTCTCTTCATCGTGGCTGCTCCATACAGGTTTCCCATCACCGGCTTGTGTTGTCATACGCTCCCTTTGCACAGAGAAAACACATCTTATGAAACTGTTCAACAGCTGCTTGCAATCGAAGGTTCATGATGGCACACCTTTTATTTCACTTAGTGCAACAAACGTTATTGGTGATGATTTGTTCAAACTGCCATGTCTCCCTACATTGCAGATATTGCAAGAGTTTCTTAGAAGTCATTAGGATAATAGACCACAGGAAAGAAAGAAAAAATAAACAAATAAAAAAAATCACACAACTGTATAATCACTTTCTTTTGACTACCCCTCCCCACCACTCCTGTGCTCACAATCTTGGTGCTCATCACGTTACTCTCAGAACAGGCATAAAGACACAAGTCACTCAAGCAGCCCTGCCTTTGGGCGTTTTCTATCTCATGTCCTTAGGATGGCTTATCTCACTACATAGAGCTATTTCTATGGATGTCACAGGAACCTCAGTTCACAACGCAGAAACTCAGTTTTATGCAGCCTTAGGAAGCTGAAAAACCTCCCCACTGCCAGCCAGTGTTTGCAATTTGTGCTTGTCCCAGTTTAGCCCTGACTCTGGCCATTTCAACAGCTAAACTGGGTAACTGTAGAACCAGTTTACTCCCTTCAGGGAAAGCAGAAAGGAAAATGAAAATGAGATAAAGACTTTCAGGCTGGAAATGAAAACTAAAACAGCTTTAAGGAAACAATAATAATGGAAAGGAAATTAAGAAGGTCATAAAATATATACAAGTATAAAAATACAATTCAAACTTCCCCCATGACAGCGCGTCACCACTGATGCTGGAAAGCAGCTGTTGGGAAAGTCCTGGACTGGACTCAACAGCAGGCAGGAACTGGATTCAGGAACACATGGGATCAGGTTCAGGGGTGAATAGACAGAGGAGGTCCATATTGGACACTGGCCATCAAGGAAGAGGTTTTGAACCTTGTAATCCCAAAGTTTTTATGCTGAGTATGACATGCATGGCCCGGAATACTTTGTTAGTCTGCCTTAGGTCACCCATCCTGTCCACTACTCCTTGCAGGTTCAACTGCCTTTTCCACCAGCTCTGAGAAGGCCTCAGTTTACCCAGGAATAAGCACGGCAATGACCTCTCTACACAATGCTCCATTACTGCAGTATTAAATGTCAGGCTTATACTTCTACAGACACTCAGTGTCTGAAAAATGTGTTGGTAACTTTCAGAAACTGAAGTGACTCAGAAGAGGCTTAGTTCAAATCAGAGCAGTGCTTTACTTTGCTCCTTTCTTTTATTTCCCCCCCTACTGTGCAGCAGCACAAGCAAGGACCAAATCCAACAGCTTGTAGCAGGAGCTGCAATGACCATGATATGTCGTCTCTGTAGGGATCTACCATAGCACCCACATTTACTGTGGCACACAGTAAATACATCGCTTTGAATATATCCTCTAGTGAGCATCAGCTAGTACAGTGGTTTAATTCCATCCCCACTCCCCTGCATTTTTCATCATTGCTGAGCATTTCCCTGTACTCTCCTAGGGCCCATCATGCAGCAATGAAACCAGCCACAACACACAGAGGTACAGATACAAGGGGACAGGCATGAGGGGGAAAGGAAACTACAAATCTGCAGAGCAGACAATCATTTTAAGCTCTGCCTTTCAAGTCAAGCTAATCTCTGTCCCTTGTTTCGTGCACATCATTTGTTTATTAGGGGTGCTGAGGCCAGTCCATAACTACTGGGACATTTTACATTGGTCTGGAAAGGTGTGCTTAGAGCACATCTCCCCAGAGAGCCCACCAGATCAACAGGCATCCTCAAGGGAATGAAAAACATGGGCATGAAAACTGGTAAGTTATGTTACTCAGTACATTTGTAACAGTATGTGCATGGCTACATCATGCCCCTCTGCTTGGAAAATAGCAACCTAAAATCAAGTTATCCATCACTTAGGAGATTTTTCGTTTCCCATCCATCTTCAGAGATGTATTTCCAATTGTGTGTGTGTGTGTGTGTGTGTTTTGTCATTGTTTGGGGTTTGGTTTTGTTTTCCCTCATTTGCAGTCATTCTTCCCTCACACATAGCAGCCTGTGGCTGGACACTCAAAATCCTCCATGAAGTCACAAAGCAATGTCACTATTTACTGATTACTACCTGCAGGTCCCTCATCACCATAGTTTCTGTAAATTAGTCCACTGGTGATGTCTAAATGAAGTTATTTACAAATCGCAGCAATGCTGAGCAGCACAGCTCCCCGATATGGGCAATGACTACATGTAAACACAGACTGCACAGGAGGGTTGATGTGCCGAATTCACCATTGCTACTGTCCAGACACAATGACACAGATTTAATTTTATCTCATGCATATAGGATCTACCTGTGCTGCTCAAAGCGGAGAATGTATGCCCAGATTACCTATGCTCCCTACATTCCGTATAAATGAACAGAATTGGGGAAATCATCGTGGAACTGGAGAGCTTCTGTTCCTTGGAGGAAGCATTTAGCCTGTCTGTACAGAGACACAGAAACTGGGGGTTTACTAACCTTGCTTATGCACAATGCTCAACTACAACATCAAGACACCTCAAAGAGTAAAAACACAGCTCAGGATAGGAGATACCACCTTGTGACTAGAAAGCAAGAGTAGGCAGATAAAAACTTTTTGTGCTTTCCCTGTAAGATCTGGCACAAATTTGACATCTTTGGAGACCTCAATCACTGTAGACTTCTCCAAACATCTATCAAGATGTGAAAAGCTCATGCTGCTTGTCAAATTTTATCCAGATACACCTCAAAATATTTCCTTCAATAAGCCATTCAATGAAATCTCTGTATTCCTCAACATTTCTGCAAGATGCTCTGGTCGCCCTAACTGCCTACAACAACCTAGCAGCTACACAGCTCAGGGAGCAGCACCACTTGACAGTAGGAAGGCAGTCAATGTTCAGACAATCATTTGAGGAAGCTCTGTCCCAAGACAACTCACATTCTAGCTGGATTGTGCTCCAGAGATGCTAACTTTCGTTGCTAATGGTGAGGCATTTGGGGACTCACCGGGAAGCCCTTGTATCCTGGTTGCAAAAGACTTTAGTACCGTACTCACAGCCATTTAACCCATGTGAAATTAAACCATGCCTTACACTGTAGGACTGGAAAATACAGAACAAAGGGCTGCAATTTTTCTCCCTGAAAGCCAGAGTTAATTTCATAAGCATTTGCATCCACACTCCACAACTGCTTCAGGATAGAATAAGCACTAGGTAGTCATTCTGGACACACCCACACCACAGACCTTCAATGGAACCATGGTAGAAAGAGCAAGATAAAAACAATTTAAAAAAAAAAAAAAACGAAACACTAGTTTTGCCATGATTGTTGTTCTAAGAGTTTGAAGTAAGGTACTTTTTGAAAACAACCTTTCCAAGTGTATTGATTTTTTCTTGCTTGCAGAAAATCCCGAGTTAGGGCTCCCATTGATTTATGTCATATTTAAAAGCCTAGTTATCTTGAGTTATTCCAGTACATTTCAAGCCAAGCAATTAATTCTTGGTTTTTAAAAACTACCTAGCACATAGAAAGTTTCTGGAGTGACACACAGCAGTACAGAAATAAATTTCTTGGAAAGATATTAAGCATTCCTATGCCAACATCTTTCACAGACTGAACTGCTCTGATGCTAGCAGCCTTTGTAGCACATGTACACATACGTATGACACATCTGGAACATTTTGTCACATCAGTGGCACTTGGATGTCTAACACGAGAAACTTGTTGGCAGTCAATATGAAAGCACATCCTATTCACCTGTCACATAAATGCTTTACCTGCAGAGGTACCCAAATAAGGAGTTGTTAATTATTTGACCACATAGATACAAGAACATTGCTCTTCCCCTTTCTGTTAAAACTTAATAGAAAAAAAGAATTAAAAGCAATATATTCTAGCAGCTGAAATAGTGATACTAGCATGCACTGCTAACCTGGTGGGAACTTGCAGGTCTTCACAATAGTTTGGCAGTCATTCCCATCATCACTGTCTGCAAGAATTTTCCATTAAATATCCCAAACTTTCTATTTATTTAAATGCTGAGGAGTTTTTTCAAATACTTCAAATCTGCGCTTAAGCACCTGCAGGAGTAGAAAGTACAAGTGCCCTCATATTGTTCAAAAGCACTCCTTTAGGTTTTTTGCCAGGCACATTCTTCATGAGTGGTTAAGTATGAGGAGTGCATGCAACATAGAGACAGCACCATCTTTAGCCTTGTGTTTCAAAATACAGTAATGAGAGTTCAGAGATCAGCCATAAGAAACATTGTGATTACCATCATCTTTTCCAAATTCTTACTACAAGTTATTACATGCAAAGAATCCTTTTCAGCATTATTTGGCTACCTGAGTCAAGGGCAAGAAGTTGTCGTGGGGTAAGTGCCTATGGCACATCTAGAAGCAAATCCACAACTACTCAGGAAATGCCATGTCAGCCATCTAAAGACATACTGTAACAGTTAAGTCTTTTCCCAGGATGTTTACTGTCCTCTGCATTCCTAGTTAACAAAATATGAAAACCCAAATTTCCCTCCATCCGGCTTGGGATCATCAATACAAACATCTTACTGGTTTGCGATGATTGCAGGTATAACAGCTTACTGTCAGGTTAACTGCAAAAGTACCTCCTCAGTCAGAGTTATTGGAATCTCATTATACAAAGAATCACACTAAAAAAAAAAAAAAATGCTCACAAAAAAGCAAAAGTGACCAAGATCAGGGAGTGACCTAAATCAGCCATGTTTCAGCCCAGCTATGCCATGGCACATGTTGCAGGTTGACTCTGGATGCTTTTGTGTGTGTGTCTGCATATTTTGGAGTAAAACTTGAAACCACAGCAGCACATAGAAGTTGTCAGAAAAGAGGACGGGTCTACCCATGCAGCCTTCCTGGATAAACATGGCAGTCAGGGCATGGGAAGGGGAACAGCTCCACAACCCTACTGCACCAGGTCTGTGAGTCCTGGAGGAAAACCAATTCTGCAAAAGCTCAGCAGCCTCCTCACTCCTGTCCCAACTAAACATTTCCCCATATCCAATACAATATGAGCAACTTCTCACGGCACCAAATCCAGCTCCAGACTTATTTGAAGGACCATCCACAAACGCTCCACCATGGGGCAAAGCAAGGGAAATATAGGCTGTTGTGGCAATTGCTGTTGTCCCTTTTCATATAAAACACAGAAGAATACTGTCTTTCCAGCTCATGTACAGTAACAAAAATGTCTAATTCCTCCCTAATGCAACCAGTAAGTGGCATATACCCCCAAGAAGCACATACCTGCTTCACTTCAAAGCATTCCAGAAACAGCTAAGTCACCCTTGTAAAACTAAAACATTCATCCAATAACCTTTCCTCCCAACTCCTCATAGCCACTGCCCCAATTCCACTTTCCTCAGGTTCAAATGAGCATTGCATAGCTGGATCCCACTGGGGCTGACTACTCCAGCATGCACAGCTGTGATTTTACAGCTCCTGCTAAGATCACTGAGCCTGAAAACCCAACGCAAACACAGGTGAAATCCTTCTAAACTGACCACCAAGATAAAAACCAGAAAGCTTGCTTTTTCATTGATTGTATGATTTGAGACTAGTATCAAAATCTCAAGACAGGCAGTGCTTCATCAGACCATGATTTTCATGCTTGCCTGATAAACAGCTAAAAAAAAATAGTGTTTGCCCAGTACCGAGTTGTTTAAAAAAAACAAAAAACAAAAAAACCCCAACACAACAAAACACCCAAACTCTAGCTAAATATTGTCTTTATTTTAGAGTTCATCAAGGATTCTTTTAAAGATACCTTTTAGTTTCATATTTTTAAATTTTTACTTTGCAGCTCCAGCATCTAAAACATATATTTTATTTATTTGCTGATTGTAAGTGCTGGATTGGTCTATGATTACAAGGAACCCTGCAGTTTCAGGGCTCCAGCAGGCTGTCAGAAAAGCAGCAAATGCCATGAGAGTGTGAGACCTGGCAAGACTGTAGACCTGTCACAGCAATAACAGCTTTTTCCTCCATGATGTTAATAAAATTAATGAAGTTTCATGAAGGATTTATTTTACTTATTGTATTTTGATTTGTGCGTTAGAAATAAGCCTGGAAATTCAGCTATGGGTATATACAGGGACTGGCTATGTCTCTGGACAGAATTGTTCTGCTGTTCATCAATATTGCATGACCAAGGAGGCCCGTGGAGTCAGCACAGGTCTTTTCACTAGAGAGCAGGTCATAAGACCATGTTCCTTGACATGCCCAGTTTTCAGTTATTACCTCAAGCATTGAGTCCGTGGGACCTCATGAGCTGAATATACGGGTGTGGAAAAATTACAAAAATTGGGGAAATGAGAAACCCAGGTTTCTCCAAAGTTTTACATACACGCCCCCAAGTCTGGGTATATTGAAGCAATTTTACTAAGATATTAAAGAAAATGCACCAGGAAAGGAACACAGTTGCCACAGAAGAAGCTTATTCCGGTCAATTGGTACGTTCTGCCTCACTGGAGTGGGGTGCGTAGTGCTATAACATGATGGCACAACCAGCATCCGTTACCATTATGGGCATGGAACTGTGAAGATAACCACATAGCTGCTGTCAAGGAAGATGGATCGCAGCTGCTGCCTCAGCAACTGTAGTCAAATCATGTCCTCTTCCTGAACTTTGCTCATTACAATGTCATTGTAATGATAAAACACACCTCCATCCCAAAGGCTACCTGCTTCCAAGTGACAGCAACACCCATTTGGGAATGTGCTCTAAATTTCTGTTGGCTGTATCTTTAAATGCAAAGCGAGAGGTTTTTACACCAATCAAGAATAAAATAATGTATTACTTAAGTCCCTCAAGCTCTACCTAAACTATAGAAACCTTATAAAAATGAAACATAAATGAGAAGACCTCCACTGAAACATCTGGGACCAGTCAACAGGCTGGACATATATTCCCCATCCCTATAAGGAAACCTACTGGATATGAAGTCTTTGTTACATGTGCTTATCCACCAACATCACACCAGCTGCTAGTGCTTATCTATGCTGGGGGTATGACCACATATAACCCCAAGCCTGTTTTCACAGTCTGTGTCTTATCATCAGCTACTATCGAGCTCTTATCCTTTCATGAATTTTATGTAATAAATTTTACTTTCACATATGCAAGTTTCTGTAAACTTTAATAGTTGTTCTAGGGGAATAGAAGGGGTTTGTCCCAGTGAGACTTTCAGTGTGGTCCTGGCAAGCTGGACAAGTTCTAAAGGACTCGAAGTGGTCCCATTTCTACAGGGGATTTGTCCCAGTGCTGCTGTCAGTATGATCCTGGTAGGACGGTCAAATTGTAAGGAATCTGAGGTGATTCCCCTATATTCCCCTACTTCAATAACAAAGCAACAGCAGGTCCTGAAGGAACTGGCTGCTGAAGTGCCCTCTGACTAGAAAAGGGGAAATATAACCCACATTTTTAAAAAAGACTAAAAAGAAGAGCCAGGGAACCACAAGCTGATTAATCTCACCCCTGTGCCCAGCAAGGTCATGGAGGAGAGCTTTCTGGAAACTCTGTTGAGGCAAATGGAAAAAAAAAGAGGTGATTTGTGACAGCCAACACAGTTTCACTAAGGGCAAATCATACCAGATGAATTTGGTGGCTTTCTCCAATATGGCTACAGCACTGGCCAATACGGAAAGAGGAACTGACATCATCTACCTGGACCTGTGCAAAGCAGTCAACACTGACCCATACAACATCCTTGTCTCTAAACTGGACAGACATGAATTTGATGTATGGGCCGCTTGGTAGATAAGGAATTGACTGGATGGTCACACGCAAAGTGTTGTGGTCAACATTCTAGTAGAGACCAGTTGTGAGTGGTGTTCCTTAGGGGCTGGTATGGGGATCAGTGTTTCTTAACATTTCCTGTTGCAAACATGGACAGTGGGGTTGAGTGCACCCTCACCAAGTTTGTGAACACCAAGCTGCGTGGTGCCGTTGACACACTGAAGGAAAGCGGCATCATCCAGAGGGACCTGGACAGCCTTGAGAGGTGGGCCTGTATGAACCACATTAAGTTCAACAAGCCCAAGTGCAAGGTCGTGCACCTGGGTCAGAGAAATCCCAAGCGCAAATACAGGCTCAGTGGACAATAGACAGTACCTCTGAAGAAAAGGACTTGGGGGTGGTTCTGGTGGATGAGAAGCTAAACAGGAGCCAGCAATGTGTGCTTGCAGCCCTAAAAACCAACTGTATCATGGGTTGCATCCGAAGAAGTGTGACCAGTAGGGCGAGGGAGGGGATTCTGCACCTCTACTCAGCTCTCAAGAGACCTAAGCTGAAGCCCTGCGCTCCTTTCTGGAGTCCTCAGCATAGGAAGGACATGGATCTGCTAGACCAAGTCCAGAGGAGGGCCACAAACACAGAAGGCTTAAGCACCTCCTACACAAAGACATGCTGAGAGGGTAGGTCTTGCTCAGCCTAGAGAAGAGAAGACTCTGGGGGGACCTTATAGCAGCCTTCAAGTACTTAAGGGAACCTACAGGAAAGCTGGCAAAGGTCTCTCTTTCAGACAGTGTAGGACAAGGTAGTAATGGTTATAAGATGAAAGAGGGAAGATTTAGATTAGATGTTAGGAAGAAAAGTTTTACTGGGAGGATGGTGGGGTACTGGAACATATTGCCTAGAGAAGTCATGGATGCCCCATCTCTGGAAGTGTTCAAAGCAAGGTTGGATGAGGCTTTGAGCAGTTTTATCTAGTGGAAGGCATCTCTACTGATGGAAGAGGAGTTGGAACCAGGTGATATTTAAGGTTCATTTCAATCCAAACCATTCCATGATTTTATGCTTTCCTAGGGTCCCAATGGATAACCCTCAGGAATTTTGATATTCCAGTTTAAAACACCTTCACCTACAGAGGCCTGTGCTGGAGATAATATCTTGTACTTCCAGAAGCAGGATGAAACATGGTCCCAGACCTCAGTCCTTGTGTATAAACCTTCCATCTTTGTTTCAAGCACTGGCAAATGTCTTTCTGCACTTGGACACAGGATTATGGTCTGGGGTAACTGGAACACAGCTACATGTCTCTTTTGGCAATTGCATGCAAGTAGAAAAAGGCACATCTAATGCAGACTTCCTCCTAGTCACACATAATACATATATATTTGATTTCCCCTTTGGATTTAGATTTCATGCTGAAAATGGTGACCTGGAAGGACAGGTTTCAAGAAGATAGTCTGTGGGGAGTGGAAAGGCTTTTACAAAGAAGAGCAAAGTCTGGCAGCAAAGCTTCATTTTGAATTATTCTGACGTACTTCTCCTTGCTTTCCTGAGCCCTTCAACCAAGGTCGTGGCACCTCTGATAAAAGATATAAATTCAGTTTTTCCAAAGTCAAGACTGTTTTTCCAGTGTCAATAACTGGTGAGCAATCTCCCTCACTTTATCTCAATCCATGGGCTTTTTTTCACCTCATTTTAACTCCCAGGTCTGTTGGGGAGATGAGTTGAATGAGTAGCCAGGTGGGTGCCTGGCAGCCAGCCACTGCCAACTCGTCACACCAGCATCAAAACCGCAACACCACGAAGAGAGGATTCAGATGGAGCTCTCGTGTGGAGAAAAAAATCAGTCTAATAACAAGTTAGTGACAAAATCTGAAGCTTAACCAGTTGCAAGCCTTTTCCAGGGATATTTGTGCTTGTGACCTCACTGGTAGAGAGCTGACTGCAGACTTTTTGGTTTTTATTTGTAAGAAGGCCAGCATCTCTGTTCTCTTGCATCTGTTTGTTGGGGGATTGAAGTGCAGCCTGACTTACCACCTTACTCAAAATTCCAGGACTGTGGAATAAAAATCATTTGCCGTTAGTCAGCCAAAGCTGTCTTTTCTCTCTTTCTCTATTGATTACTCCTGAATAATCAATTGACATTTGGCACAGTCTTATTTATAATTATTCAAGTCAGCAGCAACATAATTTAGAAACTGGCTACTAGGCATCTGTTGTTAATGAATCGAATCCATGGCTAATTCAAATTCATAGACTAAAAAATCACATTTAAATAATGTTGAGGTTGTGACAACCTGACAAAAGACTGTAAATTCAATGTGAAAACTTTTCCTCCCTCCATGGCTGCGGCGAAAGCATGGAAAAGACATGAGAAGGGGCTGGCATTTGCTGCTTCCCCCATGATCACACAACACCTTTGGGTTCATACTTAAATGGTATCGTCTTTGTGCTGAGCTGAACCACATCCCTCCTGCTCCCTACTCACTCATCTCCAGTGGTGTCATTTTATCCATGTAATGGAGGTATATAACAGATTGCTTGGCCTGGTACAAAGCTAATAGTGTGGTGTGTAAACCTCCCTTAGTTTTGTGGGTTAGGGAGATGCGGTGTGTTTATCCAACTGTTGTGTGGAAGCAAGAAAGACCAAAGACCTCAGCAATTTCCTGGGGGTCATGAATAAACCTAACACCAAGCTCCTGTTGTAAATCTAGGAACAGCTTTTTTCTCTTTGTTGCACTGTGTGCAAAATTTAGTGTGAACAGAACCTGAATTGAGCTTGGAAGGTTATCATTAAACCTGCAAAATGAGGCACTCAGAAATTGTAAGTAACTTCATGCTGAACAAACTAATCGCTCCTGAAGCCTCTCCTTATATAGCTGGCTGACCTGTTCATTCTCCTATTGGATTTAAAAGCCACGGACACTCATCTATATGGCTGGGTGTACCTACGGCCAATCCCAGAAGGACAGCTATTCTCAAGAAGCAGGCGCTGCCTGCAACTACCAGCCCTTGGTACTCCCCATCCCCAAGTGCCAAGATCACAGCGCAGAAAAAATTATTTCTCTTGACCCTAAAGCCATTCCAACAAGTTAGTATTTCTTCAAAGGGAAACTACAGGGAGTGCTAGAGATTGACTATGGCATATTTTTTGTCAGGTAACACTTCAGTAAAGCCACCAAGTGATCAAGTAGCGTGGGTGGACAGAAGCCTTCACCCCAAAGCAACAGCTCCTTCTCTGAAGATATGCCTGAGACTATGTTATTGGCAGACAAGCTCAAAGAACTGCATAATCCACAAACATATCTTTTGAAGAAGAGCTGAGTTTCCTTAATGAAAGTCCTCCCTGCAGCCTTCATGAGGCTCTTCCTCCATGGAGGGTCAGTGCCAGAGACTTCAGGCTAAATATGAATCCTATCCCCTTGCCACATGAAAGGGACTGACATCACTGACATCTGTGAGTTTAAAACTCACAGAACCTATCATTAACCTTATTAAGACTGAACTGCACATGTAAACATGTTAAGTGAATTATTAAACATTTTAGGTATTCAGCAGTAGGGTGATAAAAGGCAGCCCTTCTTGGTAACCTATCATATACATATATTGCAAAAAAACCCCACAACAGACAAAGCTTATGGTTTTGTACTATATTACAAACACTATGAGCTTTGCAGTGCAATTTCAATCATGGAAAAATGCACTGTCGAGCCCTCATTCAAACCCTTAATTACCAGTGCTTAACCACCACATACTATTGAAGGAAACTATAATTCACTTTGAAAAAGATCAGGTTTATACCTATAATTAAATTAATCATAATTAATTCCAAAATCTACTGCTATAACTATTGAAGGAGAGAAATGTTACAGAAATGCACTGACAGGGACTGCTTACAGTACTGCTATGATGGAAAAGCAAGTGTGCTGCTCCAGGTTTCCCATTGGTTCTGCATCCAGATATTTAGAAAAGGACACTAAACTCTCTAGCTTCATTTTACTCTGTTGTGGGGTATTTTTCAATATGGCCTTCTTCCCAGCCTAAGCCACATTCAGATCTGAGACATTTACTAGGTAATACTTCTAAGATCTGGCCTCTCCTGTCTGCCTAGCAAGTTCATCTTTTGCTGGAGCTATTCTGTATCCCTTCTGCCAACTTCAAATGCTGCCAAGGGATCATCTTTCCAGACTGTTGCTTGAAGCAGCATCACTTCCCCTTGGCAGCCTTCAGCTGGACCCCTAATCCCATGCAGAAGAGCCTTTCTATAAGGCCCTCTATCCTTTGTTACAGCACAGGATCTCTGCCTGACTGTGGAAAATAGTATTATTCCCTCCACCTACTGCTGCCTTACTGCCTCTGCTGCAATTTTCTGTGTATTCTTGCCATCCTCTCTGCAGTCTCTGAGCAACACTGGGAAAAACTAACTGTGAAGGAAACCCAGGCAGAGGAAACCTCTCAGGGAGCAGCAATCAGAGCTAGTGGCAAGTAATCAGGGAAAAGAGGGTGGAGAGAAGTCACAGTTTCTTCTCTTCCTTTAAGCAAATTGACAGGCAGCCTGAAGGGAAGGGGAATATTCCCCTGCAAATTCTGTGTTATAGTGGCAGTGAGGTGCACTAACAGATCATAGCATTTTATTACAGAGTACTGTTTAACAGTAGGGGGCTTTTCAAGCATCAGTATCAAATATTGTGTAATCTGCTAAGTAATAAACTATTAAAAGAATACAGGGCACATCATAGTTCTTGACTTGCACAGTTTGCTCATTGGCTTTTATACCCGTCTGCTTTCTAATTTCATCACCAGAATACATCAAGCTGCTTTTATTCTCTTCCTTTCACAGGACTGGCTTATTCCTGTTTTGTGCTTGAAAGGCAGTTCCTTTTCAGTGTATGGGTTCATATCTTTTAGCAGCCTTCAAACAAATCCAAGTCTTTGGGGCTTTCAGTACATTATCAGCCAGCAGAGCTGCCTGTTTTTTCATCTTGTTTGTAGCTCTGTGCATGGCTCCTCTGGCTTCGTCTTAAATGAAACCAAAATCTCATGATTTCTGCTTGCCCCCTCTGCTATATGAACAGACTCCCTAAGAAAACATGTGTCTGAATTTTTTAGCAAGGTCAAAGAAAGGACATTTTGTGCTTTAAGACCATCTTGCAGGGAAGACAAGTAAACCACTGTTGTTCAAACATGCAGTTATTTATTAATATCAAATAAAAGATGAGCTGAGATCCTTCACCTGATCAAGGCCTGAGTTGCCTGCACAGGGCTGTCCTGAGAAGTAGCTGCAACTTGAAGTCCCTGCTGAAGCTCTTCCGTGTTTCACTAGCGGAAGGATTACTACAGTTGACAGAAAACTGTAAAAATCTTTCAAAGATCTAAAGGAGACGTTGTCTCAAATGACCTGTTTGTCCCAGTGTCACCATTTTGTTGTTTCCATAATCTTCTTCCCTAAACCCACCAATTTCAACAGTTCTTGTGGCAAAGTCTAGGAGGTAGGAGGTGGTGCCATTGCTTTTTTCCCCACAAGCCGGGAACTTTTTATTCCTTCTGCTGAGACAATCCCAAATAAAAAACTCAAACACCCTAGTTTCAGAACCAGATGGTTTTCACCTTTGTAATAGATCAAGAATATATTGTTAAAAATTAATGTCCCCTCCAAAACTGTTACCCTCCAGAAAGCCTTGATATGTGCACATACTGGGTTTATCCTACTCAGGAATCCAGAGAGAAGCAGGCAAAACAAGTGTCATTTTGAAAATTCTTTCTCTAGAATGCTTACCTGAATATTTTATGATGAAGCTTCTTTTTCTATTGTGGTTATTACAACCACAACTTTAACAAACCCTACAAGCAAAGCCTCTATATTGATTATGAAAAAAAATCTCTTAGGAAACATATTTAATCTTTTCTACTGTCCCTCCAAGTCCCTCCAAGACTGTTTTCTGGGTGAAGAAAGCCTAACCTGACTCAAGACACCCTGCAGTCATTTGTACAAGACAATGAGTGAACTACTTGGGTAAAGAAAACAAATCTTTCACCACATCTTCCACCAACATATTTTCCCAAAAGCTTTGAATGAGAGAGAGATTCAGTGGGAGGTAATATATCAAGATGAACAGCATCAGTTAGTGAGGTGTGAGGTCCATGATTTCCCAGGGAGCTGCACACTTGCAGGTGAGATATTTCAACCCATCTGATGTGGCCACTGCTGGCAGAAATAAAAATTTTCTTGATAATCTTTCCTAACAGCTCAGCAAGCCAGAGGTGATTTTATGCTGCTACTTTTAAAGTCAGCCCTTTGAAAGAAAACAATACAGACAAATGGGCTTGGGCCACCAAACTAGTAGGGTGGCAATCATCTCTCCTAAAATGAACATTTATCATGATTGTCAGACAGGTTCACACACATCCACTGCTGGGACAGGTGAAGGGAGGCACAAAACCATCACTTGTAATGTTGACTTCTGAGGTCCAGCAGCAGCTCACCTGTGAAATCCCATGTGTTTGACACATTTTGTGATCTGCATTTAGCCTTGGGATATGTTTTGCATCAAAAAAGCAGGGCACTTTCTCAGATGGTAGTATCCGCAGAGCTTTGCATCTCCAGCAGGGATAGTTCCCCGGATTTCAGCACAACTGCTCTGCATCCCACTGGCTGCAACCTTGGCCTGTCACTGTTGGGCAAGGGGTTTTGCAAGAGATCCTGTGGTGCAAATATCAGCTATAAAAGGCAGTGGCTGACCCACTCTGCAATGTCACTTTGATTTTAAAAGCACTATTCACCTTCTGCCTGGAGGTTTTTTTCTGTTTAGAGAATACTCACGTGTATCCTTAAGAAATGTAATAAGCCAATGGCAGAGATTAATTATCTGCAACAGTTCTGTAATAGATGAATGCATATGATATCCCATTTATCAGGGAAATAACCGGTTCTTTAAAGTCCATGATCAATCAAGCAAAAAGACACAGGATTTGTTGACAATGCCAGATGCACTTAAGATGAGAAGGTCTTTAGCTGGTAAAGAGACTGCCATTTTAAAGAAATGATTTACTGAAAACACGATGTTTTCAGCTCCATTCTGCCCCCTCCCCTTGCTCTGAGCCCTTTCAGTAAGCAACCTGATTACAATCAACACATCAAACACTGAATGTGAAGAGTAGGATTTTTCCACAAATGGAAGAATCATTTGCTTATTTGCCATTTATATTCCTCCCATTTATATAAAGGCTCCAGTGGCCAGTCAAAGCTGCAGGTTGTTTTGATGGCTTCTCTAATTTAGCTATTTATATGAGGCATCACACTAGAGCTCAAGGGGACTGGAACTCTGATTAGGTGGTAGTGCAGCCTGGAGCCCACAAAGTACCTCTGAGTTAACACTTGCTAATATATCTGCCAGCCAAAGTCACCAGAAAAAAATATGTTTAAAATGTTTTTACCCTAAAACTGGGCTGGTTGTCCAAGATTTTAGTATTTTTTTGCATTCCTTCCTCAATAACATGCTGAATAGGGTATTTTTTATTTTGTTTTTTATTTGGAATATTTTTTTTCAGTGGTGTATCTCAAACATAAAAATAGCTTTGAAGTATCTGTTCTGAAATGCACCATTTATTTTTTTCTAGAGACTAAGACTGGACCTGAGCTGATGGAGGGCAAGGGGTTTGTCTTTTGCCAGCTGAGCAAGCTCTGTAATCAAAATTTTATCTAAGTGCCTCTTAAAATTCACATTTTATTTTAATTTACACCTGCCCATGTAAGATGAATCACCCTGACTTCAACATTCCTCTTCTCCTTTCTTTGTCCACCGATGAAGTGTAGACAAATTATTTTACAACAGCAAAGCCCCTAGGAAGAAAAAGAAAAGGGGAGTTTGTACATCCTTGGGAGAGGACTAGTGTGAAGGGGCTGCTATTTGCAAAGCGTAACTTCTGGCTAATGCAGTGCACGTGGTGAAAACACCTAACGAAGGTAAAGGACTGCTCTGTGATTCCCTATAGAAAACATTATGCTCCGGGTGCTGGCAATCCTTACAGCCAGAACCTGTAATTAGCAGCAACCTATGTGGTAACCTCAGTGTCACCTCCCTTTATTTGTGCCAGAGCGGTGAGATGCCCTGCTCAGAGCAGCACTGAAGAAGATTTAGCTTCTGCCTTTCTCTGTGACCTTGTAAAGGTCATCTACACCCTGAGCCAACAAAGCTCTAAGGTGAATATTTTTAATTGTACTCAAGGGCACTTAGATTTCATGTGAATTGGGAGGGATTTGGATACCAAACTGCCTTAGCAGAAAATGAATTCTGAGATGCATAAGTAGCCCTGTTAGAGTTAAACAGATTCCTTTCAGATTTAAAATCAGGTATCTACCCAAGTAGCTATTTTTCAGAGTTTGTTATTTTGTCTGAGAGTTCATTGTTATAGGGAGCTCTGCTACAGGCTGGCTCGATACCCTGGTGCTCCACTACCACCACATTCCCCTTCACCTCCATTTGTCCTTCCTATGCCTCATGCTCACTTGCTCTATTCTTTCTACCCAGGCTAGGTGTTTGTTAGCTCCTCCTCAAGTCAGTTCTACTTGGTAAAACAAGTGCAAAATACAGCTGTTTTCCTAGTGAGTCAGTGAGGTGAACTGGATCAGTGTTATATGTGATGGATGCCAAGACAAATAGAGCAATGCATGTGTAGGAGCTGGGGCAGGAAAATCTCTCTGTTTGGCAGACAGTCAGGAAACCAAATCAGCCACCTCACAGAATGTTTCCCCTGGACTGTAAATGCCTTTGAATGGTTTTGTTATTGTATCTGTTCAAGTTGGGCATTATCCAAAAGGCTTCTTGAGATTTAAGCCACTCTGGGCTGGGATCTCTACTTACACAGTGGTACAAACTGGACTGATTTGCAGAGAGGATAAGCTCTCTTCATGGCAGAACCAAGGAAGGGCCTGAAAAGGGTGCATGTGTTTTGAAACCTCATTAATCCAGGGCATTTTATGACAGTGTAATTAGCACTAGAGGCTGAAAGGAGTGGCAAAATACATTTATTTCAACAAAGGTGGATAAAACCTATAATTCTCACCTGAATTATGGTTTTCAAAACCCTCTCTAAGGAGGTAGATGTTATGCCAGACCCTGCTATTACAGACTGCATTTTTGTGAAATTAATAAATTGCTAATTAGTTATGGATACCTTTTGCAAAACAGACAATATTATTGCAAAAGAAGTTTTGATCATAAACAATTTCTTTGCTCTGAGGTTAGCCCTATATCCCTCTGAGTGCACTTACCTATGCACAACAATCACAAATGACTCCCCTGTACAGCAGGGATAAAGTCAGTGCAAAGCTGCCATTCATTGATAATGTATCACTATATTAGAACTAGGAAGCACCCACAGACACTGGTACAGAATCTGATTAAAACAGAAACAAAAGAAGATCCCAAAAGGGTTCAGACAAATTTACAAGAAACACGTGAATGGTTCAGTCTGTGAGAACCATTTAAGAAAGGGATCTTACTAATATGGAGGAATTCCACCTTAAAAATGCCATACCTAATGAAGCATCCCTATCCTCTTTCCCCCAAACACACACACACACAAATTCACGGCTACCAACAGTTAATGACAGATTTGTTAATTAACAGCATGAGGCAAAGCCAAGGTTGATGTTCTAATAAACAGGTCATTAACTTTGGTAATGACCAATTTGGGAAGATGATTGCTCTTACAAACTGTATTCCACGGCTTATAAAAAGCAGCAGTGCTGTTCTGAAATACATCTGGCAGCCAAGACATTAACAGAGCATTTGGCCTGAAACACTGGCCATTCCCAGGGCAGATATCATCCCCATTTTTCACCAGACACACTGTGTAATCGGGAATCAGAATAGATGTATTCCAAGCTACAGCAATTAAAATCCATACAGATGTAAGAATGAAATAAAAATTAAAGAGCTTCAATACAACTGACCATCTTTGTCAAGGTCATTCAGAAAAGCTACTTGGTCTTCATGAGCAGCATTCCCTGGCACTGTTCATCTGCTATTTAAATCAGATTTTTCACTGTATTTCTCTATAAGACCAAAGCATACACCTATGCAAGAGACTGGGCTACATCAAGGAAAGAAGTCTCTTATCAGTGGCACGTCACTGTCAGGGATTTAATCCCTCCCTGCAGAGAGGGGCAGGGTGGCAATTTGTGTAAGGACTTGGATAAAAAGTCAGCCTACATAGAAGAGTCTCAGGGGGCAGCTTTGAAACAATAACGCAGTTTCCCTTAACACAAGAGATTGGAAGGCACCCACGGTTTCATTGCAATGAAAAGTAAGCCCCAAAAGGGATCTATTTGGAATAACTCAAGATAGTGAACTACAAAAATTTCCTGGACTGGGAGCAGAAGTGGGTTGAGATCGTGTTGAAAAAAAATCCAAGTTTGCAGGACCTGTGCCATTTTCTGGTGCTGTTGGAATAAGAACCAGAAGCAAAGAGGGCCAATAGTAATGTGTGCCATGAAGCAGAGGGTTCACTAGTAGCATTTGGAGCCCTTTTAGGGGATAATTAACAATCTTAAAGAACAGTCATTTATTATCTCAACCATTATTAGTTATTAGAGAGATAGTAGGCTGATACCAGAGGCAAGAAATTGCTCTTTTATGAAAGTTTGGTTTATTACTAAATGATTAGAAAAATTAAGTCCAAATTTTCTTATTTAAGAAATGCAGGTGAATGTGAATGTTAGGTTGGATTGAACCCTCATAAACAGGAGTTGCATGGAAATTAATGGTCTTAGGCAACCATTCATGGAAGATAGTTACCAACAGTAAAACCAAAGCCCTTGAAAATGTTTTTAGGAATTAGTCCTGATAGTGGCTGAAATCACCCTGTGGACCTAGGGTCTGGATTTGTGGCATAAAGATAAGAGTTATATACACACACAGCCCTGAAGGTCTGAAACTAGTAGCGCTATCTATAGTAATGCTATTAAAATACAACATTTAACTAGCTAAAGGAAAGCAAACTTTTCCAAAACTGATAAAACTAAGCAAAAGGGAAATCTGCTGTGATACACAGAAATGGCATTTGCTTGTGGCATCTATCTGCCTTAGACTAAAAGTGAAACTACTGTGCATAACCTAGGGAAATGTAGGTAATGTATTTTTCTTTGGTCATCTTCACCTCCTGCATTTCAGCCCGGCTGTATGGTGAAAGCTATTTTGGAAGAGGTTACAGGGCCAAAATTAAGCAAGACTGGAACAATTTCACCATCAGGTAGGGATCACTCAATTTCCACAATGTACAGCTATGTAATCATGCCCAGCCCTGGGAGCTACGCCAGAAATCCTCTGGCATTTGCATGCTTGCACAGTTATTTGAGTGCACAAGGGCTGTTGCCTGCTAAATACTCCTGTGGGCTCTTCCTTCCTGGAAATGAAAGAAAAAGCATGGGTAACCACTGATTTGGCCTCCTCACAGTGAGCTCAGTGTCATGAAAAGCTATATTCTACTGTATGAATTTGGGCCAAAAGACCAGAAGTGTCCGAGCAGCTTATCAGGATTGTTGTTATGCTTGAAGAATCAGACCCAATGATGTTAAGTAATTTTTGTTGAAAAACTGTAAACTATTGACTTCTAACTTTCAAGGAAATCCAGCTAGGTTTATGTCAAAACAGTCCTACTAGTACTGTCTTCCTTAAAGTATTTTAAATGGGCTGAGTAGACCAACATGATCAATTTAGTCTCACAGCTCTCTAGAAATCCAGAGATTACTTATTAACACCTTCCTTATGGTGATGAAAATGCTTTCTCTTTCAGCTAATGTAACATCACCATAGCAAAAAACACTGACAAATTGACATGCATAAAAATTACAATAGAGGTAGTTTTTGTAAACAAACACCTTCTTTAATTTGTGACACAAAAACCAATGGAGGCCAACGTAGATGTAGACTAAATAGACAGACTCACTATATGCATCCATCGATACAGCACTGAAAACTCATTTTGCGTGCAGACAGGAATTTACCAACAGAAGACAAACGATCCTGTAAGGAAGAAGAGAATGTTACTGAAAATAAAAGTTAGAGATGACAAAGCACCTGCTATTGCTTGATTTAGCAATCAGAGCTGACACATTCCAATTGTCCATCCTAAAAAATGGGCGTTATCACCAAAGAAGGTCTCAATTCATTATTTCTTCATTGATGTTATGTCAAATATGCAGGTCACATCATCAGCCTGCTATCTAAGAGTGAGAAAAAGTCAGAGAACATGGTTAAGGACACAGAATGAATAAAATTTACAGGGGTGATGGAATTATTTTTAAAAGTCACAGCCAAGTTGAAATAAAATTCTGCCAGAAGAGAAACCAAATGAGCAAACACTCCTCTGTTGTACTATTAAGTTTCTGAATATGCAAATTGGCTTAACATTTCAAAGTGATTGGCATGTTTGGTCTTTTCATGTTAGTGGGCTGAACTTGAGGGACTTTTAAATAGGCCAAACCTTTGTAAAGTGCTCCAAATTGAGGCTGACATAGCCCAAGTTAGACATATTCAGGATAAGAGATGCAGGGTTTAACAGTGCATACCTGTGGATGGAGATAGTACCTTCCACCTCTTTGGATGGAAGGTGGATGGGGGGGAGGTGACGTATAGAATTTTCTGCTCTTATGGCCTTTGATTTTGCTCCACAGGAATCCTTTCTTGTCATTGAGTGAGGGAAAGACTAACTGCAGAAATTTGGTGTTATCAAGACTAGATCAGGACCAGAATTTATTTACCCTGTAAATGAAAATGTTGGATGAAACAAGATGCATAATCTTATCTCTGTTCATATGGAAATTTATATTGATTACACCAGGAGAAATTTAAGACAACACCATGCCCAGCCTCTTGTGACTCACACAATATTTGTTGTCTTTCTTAAAACATCAGCTTCTGGACTCACGTGATCACAAAAGAATCTCAAATGCAATCAGCCTTCTGGGCTATGAAGAAAAGCTTGAAAATCAGCACATACAAAAGGAACAAAAGTGAGCAGAAAAAGAAACCCACCTGATTTAGATGGGTTGTGATTTTTAACCCTAAGATATACATTCTTCTTGCAATCAGTATTCATATAAGTTACACAAAATAATGTGGGGCAGTTTGCCTACCCAGGGAAGGAAGACAGGTGAATGGAGGACAGTTTGCATTGCCAGCTAGCATCTAGAAACTGTTAATTTGCTTTTTACAGAAAAGGATGACTCCTGCAATACAAAGAAATATACAGCCAAATGAACCTCTTAATCCAAAAAGAAGGTGCAGGGTAAGAGTGGTAGGATTTATACTGATTTATCTGGAGGGGAACAAAAGTATCCTCCAGTTTTCATCAAGACATGAAAAGGACACATTTGGCTCAGAAATCCAGTTGAAGCTCCCCATCAGTAACTCCAATATTCACTCAA
Source organism: Piaya cayana (assembly GCA_013389865.1). Lineage (NCBI taxonomy): Eukaryota > Metazoa > Chordata > Aves > Cuculiformes > Coccyzidae > Piaya > Piaya cayana. The sequence goes on along the minus strand of WAAB01019485.1, from coordinate 16,997 downwards.
AGCCACTCTTAGCAAAGATAACACAGAAAAAGCCAACACTGTTAAACATAAGCAGTAAGTGCAGACGACAAGCAAGAGCATGCCACAAGGATGCATCTATACTTCAGCAACACAGTGCTAGGCCAGTGATTTGCAGCTCTGACAGATGCACAATACAGCATTTGGCTCTGAGATTATATCTGTGGTCATTGGAAGAAACAATTTGATGGCATCTGGGAGAACTGGGATTTTTAAAAAGAGAATTAATCTTCAAAGGATTCAATGACCTTTGCTAACTTCCAAAAAAGAAAAGAACTCACACGGATTTTTATATTCAACGCGCATTAGTTGCTCATTCTCTCTGAGGTGATTTGCCTTTTTTTAGTTTTATTTGCATAAAGCACAGTCTGCATTAAAAGACAAGCCAGCAGGCTTTGTATGTGCTTATACAGGATTTTGCTGTAATATTTTTTGTAGGTTTAATGGGTTTTTTTCCAATATTTACAATCTCTCATCCTTTCCATTCCAGAGAAACAATTTATTTTCAAACATAGCTGTACATAGCCCCCTTGGACCTGACCTGTTCCCCAGCTTTCTGCTGCTGTTAAAGCCAAATCACATTTATATTTAACAGCTTAATTTTCCAAATTGGTTTTATCAGTGACCCTGTTGCCCTGCGAAGACAGCACAGGAGGGGAGATGAGACCTGAACTGTGTGCCCAGCTGCAGTGCTGACCTGCTGGATGACACAACAGTGCATCCCTGTGATTCTTTCTCCTCTAAGCTTTTGCCATTTTAAGATGGTAAATTCCTCAGAGCAGCAACCACTTTTTGCTGAAGGGCATACAATGGAACCACTTTGCGCTCAACGGTGCAACAAGGTGGTCAGTGGGAGAGGAAGTTCAAGGTAGAGGTGAGCCAGCAAGCCCAGAGGAGAAAGGCACAAACCACCTGCAAAGTATGGGATATAGTATCTTGTCTCTTCCATGGCACATGTGACTCTCTCAATGAGGCAACAATATTTGTATAAGGAATCTTAGTTCATTTTCTACTCCTTGACTGTCTGTAAGTTATCCATCTTATTTTTCCTTATTACCCTGAGAAGTGTCACTGACTGCTCTCCCAAGTCCTGCAGCTTGCCTTTCCCCTGTTCCAGCATAGGTCCAGATATTTTCATAGAATCATAGAATCACCAGGTTAGAAGACACCCACCAGATCATCAAGTCCAACCATTCCCACCAAGATATCTTGAGCCTGTGAATATTTTTTATTATTATTTAAGGCAGAGAAGCATAAATATATGTCAGAAAAAAAACCAAATTCAAATTGTGAAAAGGAACATTTAAAAAATCTGGAATCTTTTGCTCTCATTATAGTACAAAAATCTCACTTCTTTTTTGAAGAGGTTCAGGGACACAATACTAATTCCTTTTAAGATGGAATTCAAGCAGTAGAGTGTAAAACAGTGGGGGAAATGCCCTTTGGTGAAGCAGCAATGACAATACAACAGAACCCACGCACCTGTTTATAGGTACAGAGAGATGGACCCAGTCAGTGGCACACAGAAACTACCTACAACCACATCGATAAACACGTGTCTGCATTTGAAAGAGACAGAACCCAATACACCTATTCAGAGGACTGCTAATGAGGTCTCAATTTCCAGATTATGCTTGGATGTCAGTCTTGCATTGACAAGAGCACCACCACAAAAGGGAAATATTTTCATTTCATGTGTGCCAGGGATCCTGTCAGTTTTCAGACATCTCTATTTCTTCTCTCCCAAATCCTCTTAAAATTTGTCCCCTGGGAATATTGCTCACTGCAAAGTGCCAGCCAGGAACTGGAAAGAAAAAACTAACTGAAAAGCATGTAGATATTCAAAGGCAGAGGAAAATTGTACTGCTGGAAATGAGATTGCAGCACTGAGAGAAAGAAAAAAAAATTAAAAAAAAAAAGCCCTGTGGCTTATCTACACAGAAGAAGTCTTGGGTTTCGTTCTGCCAATCTTGGCTCACCCTGATCACCAGCTAATTGCAGGACTACTGACGATCTCAGTGGCACTACTCAGTGAGAACTCAAAGATCAATAGCCAGCCTCAGACTCTCAAGCCAGCTGAGCCATTGCATCCTCTGGAATTAGTGCTACCCTTATTCCTCTTTGCAGCTGCAGTTTTGATGCTGCTAGGTCCCCTTTGGGGTGGAGAGAGAAGCAAATGCCAGTGGCAAATTATAGAGACCCTGCCTGTATACAAGGAACCAGACAACATGACCCTACAATATTGTGCACTGGACAAGACAGCTGTAACTCCAAAACATCTGTCAAGTACAGGGCACCAGAAAAGACATATGGGAGAAGCAGGGAGAGAGACATCTAGGGAGGCTGGCATGTTTGATGGAAACCAGGATGGACAAAAAGAGCAGTTGAGACAGTGGGATGGTCCTAGTAGGACAGACTGCAATAGATTGAATATAGCATATGTAAGAGCTGTCTGAAGGAGGTATCTGTGAGCTGGAACTAACTTTAATTTTTTTACATTGGAGGGAACTGGGCAAAACCAGAGGGGTTCACTTTGTTTTGAACAAAATAACCTGCACAATATTATAAAGAGTGCTAAAGTTGCAAATATGTCAGAAATTATCAACACAAGGAAGTGTAAGACAGAGCAGCCCCTTTTGATGACTTTTTCTGAGGGCAGAGTCACCCACCTCCACAAGAAATAGAAGCAAAAACCAAAGGGAATTAAATCAGAAAACATCTATTTTGTTTAAAAGGAAAACAGACATTTTGATACAATCTCTTCTCTCAAAGGTATGCAAAAGTTTCTTCTTCATCCCAGAGATGTTCCAAAGCTGAACTCTTTGTCCTTCAGACTGCCCCATCCATAGTTTTAATGGGGTTTTTAATGTATTCTCTACATAATTAATATTTACATTTCAGCAGTAGTTACCAGCTCCAACAGACACTGAAGGTGCCATAGTGTTAAAGGGAGCTGTTCCTCTCTTGTCAGACAAGAAAAAGATTGAGGAAAGGGAAACACAAATAGGTTATAGAAATTATTTACACAAGGTGATTCATCACCTCGGAGACAAACCTGGGAATAAACCTGAGGTCTCCAGCTCTGATGGGGAGCTTTTGGAACTCCAAATCCATCTGCCCAAGATCAAAGATATCCCCAAGGTCAAAGCTCTCTCCAAGTCTACTGAGTCCTCATCCTTTTCTGAGCTCAGCCTTAAATTATTTATACAGAATGGGAAGGTGGGTACAGCTCAGATTTCTGCCACCACACAGTTTTCGGCAAGTCATTAAACTTAACCTTGTCCTTGCCTTCAAGGGTAGGAATTACAAAATAGATGATTATGGGAATGTTGGGAACCCAAAATCCACTATTGACTGTCACAAGTACAAACACATGAGACAGACAGACAGACATGGAAAGAATTGCAACTAACTTCAGGTGTCCACAGTGACAACAGCCACATTTGGGATAAGGTAAGCTTCTTTCATAGCCAAGGAAGTAAAAACAGATGTGTTTAAGGACTGAACTATTAAGGCACCTAGATTAAGGCAAGATCATCTGAGGATAAACAGCAGGAGAAGTTAGAAAAGTATTTCCTATACTGATATGTGGGTGCAGACAGGGATATGTGACTTCATCCCAACGTCTTCTATGATGGATAACTTTATGTGGTTAACACACAGCTGTCCACAGGGCATCCTTATGCCTCTGGTGGTCTCTGTCTTTGATGAGATGTTGTAAAAAGATGCTGTGTTTTCCATCTCTGTCCACAATGACTGCTACTGTGATAAAGCCACTGAAGCCCTGTAGGGCAGAGGGACAGATGTGAGAAGGCCACTTGTGCAATTTTTGTCAGGCAGGATATAGTTGGGGGCCAAGACCAGGTGATTGATAGATTGAGGAGAAGCTGTATGCTTAACGGAACCATTGAACCACACATGAATTCTGTCAAGATAAGTTATTGCGTGGTTCAATGGCAACAAAATTTTTTAAGACATCATGAATAGATGCCTTGTTAATTGTTAAATTAATTACTGTCTGTCATCATCTTCCAAAGTACTTTCTGGAGTTGATAAGTTCTAGAAGTTATTGAGGTGCCTTTCTAGAAGCCTGTAGGCAATTTTCTCCATTTTTTATTTCACAAATGAGGAAGCAACTCTTCCTATGAATAAATGTACTTTCATAGTTTCCAAGAGAATTTTGTGTTCTCGGGGTTTGTTTTAAGTTTCACAACATGATGACCTAAAAGAAGGGGTGGGAAATAAACTAACAGGACCTAATCCTTGTAGGTGATGAAGAAAGAGACACTGTGCCTTTGTGTATTACACAGAGGGTCAACGCTCCCAGGGAACACAGGTTACAGGCAGGGTCAAAGGAAAGGTTGGGCTGTGGCCCAGAAGACACTCTTCACTGCAACATCCTGCCAGAGCATTGAAAGGAAAGTGCAGACCAGCATTCAACATTGTTATGTCCTTGACAAGGTCAGACTACTATTAGGGGTTTGATTAATGCATAACATGCAATCAAATTAGCTGAGTCAGTACCTAGCTTTGATGTTCATTAAAGAAGCTGCCATGCTCATTAGGCAGAAGCAACGCCACCTAAAACATTGAAGCTAATTTTGAAAGCCCTTCTAAGACTCAGGGTGGCAAAGGAGGGTGAACCTGGTGTGGCAAAGAGAGAAAGAGAGAGATGCCTCCAGCATTTCTGTTAGACTCTGGCACCTTTGTTTTCAGTGTTCAGCACTCCCAATACAGCCCTTAGAAGAAGAGTTGTGTTCACACCAGATAGAGACCTCAGCATCACTGATTTGCTCAAGGATGCTGAGGCTATGAACAAGCCCAAAGTGAGGCCTAGCCAACAAAACATAATTTGAGAAAATACAATTTGAAATGCCTGTGAAAGTAAGAGAAATTCATACTCCTGTTTGTCCTTAACTTTAAAAGTAAAAGAAGTAGGGTAGCAGCAAAACCCCTTTGGTATTAGCTTGACTACCAATTGCATTTTGGTATATCTGTAATTATGGATGGAGCAGGTGAAAAAATGACTCAAAACTGCTTTAAGTACTAAATTCAAACAAACAGGTAGGAAATCAAATTTCTCAGGATTTTGATTAAGCTTTGAACTGCAGACACCAAACTAGGAATAACTGCAAGATACAGTAAGGTTTTTACTGCAACAAAGGCAAAAAAACCGCTGAATTAATGCTGACCTTTGTAAAATAATAACACTACAAAACCACAGAACAAAGATCATAGCAGTAATGTTTAACTACTACTGATATATTAACTACCCCTTCCCCCTGATGTATTTCACAAGTAAGATATATTAATATAATATGGACCAAGAGATTTGCCAACCAGGCTCTCCATGCTCAGTTGTGTTACCTGTGTGTGAAAGTGCTGGATAATGTTAGGTTTGTAGCAAGCATCTGCCATATTCTGAACCAGATGTAAGCATATTTTAATATTTTGGTCAAAAGGAGCCAGACACTCCAGTCTTTTTTCATATGTCTCCTTGAGTCCAGATGTCAGGAGAGAAAAGAAATTGTATGTGCCTCCTAGGAGGAAAGGGAATAACCCAGGCACTGGAGAGATGTGTGCAGGTATTCCTTACTGTAACTATATTTATCTGATGTGTCTCGTGGCAATTTGTTCAATGAAGATACAGTTATGTCAATTTTGATTTTATACAGTAGAATTATACTGTTTGAGAGATACAAATTGAATCAAAAATTCATTTTGAAGTGGTATACTGGAATACTACAGCCTAAAAAATCTACAGCCAGTATATTCAGAAGTCACCTGTATTTCAAAATGAAAACTTGAAATGCCATTGAAATGTTCCCTTTCTCCTTTCAGTTTACTGTCAGTCCCCACCTGTAAAAAATTCTCAGTAGCTCCGTTTATGAGTTTAATTTCAGAAGCATTTCCCTAGCCCTGATATGACAGGGGGGTGAAACATTTCCCCAAGCTCACTGCAAAGGCAGGAATGCACTGCAGTTCAGGGGCTTAAACCCTAAATGAAACGTAGCTATGGTAAAGTTAACACAAGGCTGAAACCTGCTCTGTCCTTCGTAAAATCTCCTGCAGTGAGATCACACTGTTCTCACTCTATCTGTTTTAACAGTAAGCGAAAAAATGTAGGTTATTAAATAGAAGAGCCATCTGTGTTCATTTTTATGTTTGCAGTGTCTGAAGATGCTGTGTTTAATATAATAGTTTCCAGCTCTTCATATACATTCTGCTGCACCTCCACATGAACCTTGCTGGGGGAGGGGGACAATCACTCTCATTTTGGTTTTAAAATGCTAACAATCTGAAAGTCTTTTCCTGATTTATCCAGTCATCCCAAGATTGCTTTGCCTGAATTGGAAACCTAGCCAGGTAACATCACCAGCTGAGCCATTCACAAAAAAATTAACTCCGTGGCTTTAGAAGACTGTCACTTTGCTCAATGACAAGTCACATACCTCTTGTTCCGAAGTAGCTTTGTGTGCATGCATGTGAGTGACTGCACTCAGTGACTGCACTCGTATATATTTCCTGTAAATATATATACATATATGTATATATACAACTCAGATAATAGGCAGTATCAGGAGGAATAAGATTACAGTTTTGTCAGGAAAAAATCAGGGTTCTTCCTACCCTTTGCTCACCATAGCAACTCTCTCTCTCACACACACACATGCAGAGGCAGAAAAGGAAGAAAAATAGAAGCTCATACCTCATTTTCAACCAGGCCTTCTCCAGTAACATGAACAAAGCTTTTATCTTCCAGATAAGTATAAAATCCTATTCTAGCAGTTCATTGCATAGGCATACACAGACTTTTCAATCAAGTACACATTTTCATTCCCCTGACTGCACAACTTATTAGGAATGCCTGAATATTTCCCAATATAAACACTTCCATAATGGCTGTCCTGCTAACAGCTTCCTACTTCCTAGCTTCCTTGGAAGCTAACAGCTCCCTGTTTATTCACCAAGATGTTACGTGTACATGCACATTTACACGGAGGGACACACTACTAAACAACATACAATTTAGTTTTCCAGCAAAAATAAAACATAGGCAGAGGATAGCAGGAAAAGTGATAATATTGTATTTTACTGACCATGATGTGTGTTTTAGTAGTACTTTTAAAGCCCTCATGGTATCACTGAGATCACACTGTGCGAAGGGCTGTACAAACACATATAGGATATATGTGAGTCACTTATACGTATCTAATCCATCCTGAAGACCCCCACAGCCTGAGGGTATGCACAATGCCTGCTGGGGTCACATCAAAGAAATCCACTGGCATCAGCAAGCCCAAATTAAGCAAAAAAATATTTGTGGTTCTCAAACAGGTCACTGCAACACAGGAAGGTTAAAGGACCTGTTCATGGATGCGCAAAAACTTGCTTGCAGAGAGGCTTGAACATAAATCTTTCGAGTCCCCCTTGACATCTTAAATGTGACCTATTTGCCCTCAGTCAGGAACCTACGTTGTTCTGTCTGCTACTTTGGTTTGCATCTTTTTTTATTTTTTTTCTAGAGAAAGCAGCTCCACTGTCTAAAATATGCTACTAGTATTATGGAAGAAGATAATATAACACTCACCCTCAATCAAGGCCTGATATCAGAGATTTTCTTTTACGACAGTTGCATCTATAATATTGTGAGTACCTGCAGAATAGCTATAACTAGGCTATGACTGAGCTTAGACTGTAATTTCTTAGGGGATCTAATTTGCCATAGTTTTCCCCTAGCTTTAAGCTGAGGCTCTACTGACTTCTGGGATAACAAAAAAAGTCAAGGCACAGCTTAACTTCCTTCTTGACCAAAAGAACAATGACCATGAGTTTGTGACCATGAGTTCCTGAATTGCACATGTAGTGGGATCTCAGGCACATCTATCCAAACTGCATTCCCCCATCGGGGTGCAGGTATGCCCTAAGAGAGAGAATCAGCTGATGCCCCTTTGCACTTGATGGTTTCTGAGTGTTTAGTTTCCTCTCCTAGAAAGATACTTGGCTTTTTTCTCCCCAGAATCTCCCATCTTTGTTTTAACACTAAATTAAATTGCCCTGCATTTTGTCTCTTGCACTGTTTGAAAATGCATTGCTCCTAAGTAGAATGTTGAAAGGGATTGGTAAATAATAGCACAGTGCCACCACACCAGGAGCACTGCTGCTGTATTCAATACACCGGATGCATCACTTGTTTGTACATTGTCATTCATACTTGTAAGGATTGGTTGATGGGTTTTGCTGCAACTGGTTTGTATGCTTTTGTGATGTGGATCTGTCTCGCTCCTTTGTCTAAAACTGGTATGTATGCTGAGGACAAATCCTGGCCAGCTTGCAGTGAGGAAGGATGTGATTGTAACAGGAATTTAGCTTGTTTACAAGTCAAAACAAGGCAGACTTGAACTCATCAGGAGGAGGCAATGAGGAGGGAGATGGGATGAAGAGCATCAGAGACACAAAGGAACTGTTGATAGTGGGTGATCTTAAAATCTGTATGAATACACATGTTCGACCAGTATAAAACTCCTGTAACCAGTCTTCACAGTATGCCTTTTTTAGAAGGGCATCTAATTCAGCGATGAATTGTAAAATAAAAATATTATTATCTTTGCTTCGAAGATTTTGTCCTTTTTCATATTTTAGCAAGAGAGTGTTTCTCACATACTCTTGTTTGTATAATCTGGTGATTGAGCATTTCCTCTGAGTAAATACGCATACACCTTTACTGAGGCATACACAGAGGTGCACGGTCTCCTTGAGGACGTAAATTAATTTTCCTGTCTTTTTAGAGGAGTGGATGATTTCGGTGTCATTAGCTGATCCACACTGGAACTACCTTAAGCCATTCATTGAGGTAAATGTCTAGGCAGGTGAAGCTAATATTCCTCTTTCCCAGCTAGGATGAACCAGTTCATTTATTCAAGTTGGACATGTTAAGAGCAATAGTTTACTTACTTCACAGGCAAGAATTTTAAACAGAGGTGGCCAAGAGGCACTCAGCAAAATCAGCACTGATTTTTCAGCACTGCCTGGAACACAGCCACATCTCACTGGGTCAGAATAAAATAAATACAGGACCCAAACCTTGAAAGGGTTAAAGGGAATAGCATATATAGACCTGTTAGCCAAAATCTGTTTGGGCAGATGAGAGGAAATGGGTTAGTAAAGAATGAAAGGATGGGATAATTAACCTCACTTCACATGGGTTTATGAGGGTAAAAGACCCTGTCAAGTTGACTTAATACTAATTTTGGAAAAGCCCTAAGGTCGCTGCCACAAAGATTGCATCCTACTTGGACTTTTGTGCTTGGGACCACAAGGCACTTTAATCACTAAACTTTGGAAGCCACAGAACAGATTGTATGGATATCAAAGGAATTAATTGACAAACCTTGATTCTGGGGGGAAATCTTGCAGACCAGGGGATAATACTAGTGAGGTCCTAACGCATACTCACTTGCTGTTCTTAGGTATCCTGAAGACAGAAGCAGAGTTTCAATGAGAAATTTCCTCCTGATTTTGTTTCCAGCAAGGCTGCCGTGTCATATTGTGCAACTAAACCTGTCAGCATGAAACGTCCAGCTTGTTTTGCCTGCCAAAGAGGTTATGGTAAACTTGAAAACAATTGGAACGTCTCCAGGCTGCCGCTGTCCCAGCAGACCTCCCTCTGCTATTCAATTCTGACTATTCTTAATAATTTATGTCTTGGGGTTGATTAATACTAATTGACTGTCAAAAATATAGCCAAGTGCCCAGTGCTTGCTCTGCTGTCCCTAATGGGGATGTGTTGTATTAAAAAGAGCTCATTTCAGTGGTCTTCAGCCTTGCCTCCACACACAGTCCCATGGTGTGGTGAGCAGAGCTGCAGCAAATACCACAGGACCAGAGCACAGCAGCTATCGATGTCCTTCACACACACACCTGCAAACTGAAGTCATAGCAAGATGACATATTCCCAAGTCCTATATCACTTAGCAGTTTCTTTGCCAGTGACCCTGCCTTTGTGGCTGCCTAGTTATTTTGCACAGCTGCCATCAATAGATTGTATCGTGGGGTCCTGAAAATGCCCTGAAGGTTTGGCTTTTGGACAAAGTCAACTGGGCTCATTTGCAGTTGTCACTTCTATTAAAAAAAAAAAAAAAAAAAGCTTTTTTTTTTGCTACAAACAGCTGGAACAAGTTCAATTGAATTTATATAAAGACTGGGTTTGTTGCTGAGCTGATGACTCATGTTCTTGTCTATTTCTGATTAAATATTATCCTTGTAAATGGCATACAGATTTTTTCCTATTTAATTGTCATGGCTGAGGGGACTTAATCTATGCACCAATTCAATAAAATGTTATCATCAGTCGACCACACAAAATGCAATCAGAATGCCATTGCATGCATGGCTATGACATAGTAGTGCACTCCTGGCTTCGAGAGAAGGCATTCAAGATGGTCTTTGTTTCACTCAGAAAGAAAGAAGCAACTGGAAAAAAAACAAACAACTGATGCTGCGTTCATAGGGCCAGATGTCTTGTATGCAAACAAAAGTCACAAGCAGCAAAAGAGTGATACCAAGTATACTGTGATATTTAACTGAAGCAAGTTTGATGTTCAAAAAATCAGGGGGCAATTCCCACATACATGCCTTCACCAAGAGGAGGAAGAGCAGCTGGGGTGCTAATGGCATTATCCCAACCCTTCTGAAGACAATGAAAGTTATTTTCAGGTGCATGTCTGGGATTTGCCTCATGTCAAAACCCAAAGGTTTTCAGGTGCTCAGGGCTACTCTTTTTGGCTGTTTAATTTTCTCTGGTGAGGCCAAGAGCTCATCTCTACCTAGTGCAATTCTTGCAGATTTTTTTAACAAGGATATTTTTATTGGTATACAACAAACTTGTGAATATTTGGCATTTGTGTTTGCTCTTGAAGCCTCTTAGGTTTAGAAGTGTCAGTATTATTGCTTCTTTGCAAGAGAGGCATTTTCTTCAGCTATGGCATCTATTCAAGACCCTGAGGGGGCTTGAGTGACTCAGCTGCTCATGCTGAGGAATCCTGCTGCCCTGCTGACTGGTGTGGAAGCACATCAGCATATCTGTAACATGGATTGCATGGGGGTTGCCCACAGTCCATAGATAAACCTCCCACCACTCACTTCTAGAGTTTATGGGAATCCCTGCAAGTTGCTGGAAGAAGACTGGCCCTTGTCTCTGCGGGAAAACAAGTGGGGGTGTATTCCTCCCCAAACCATCTAGTGTCCAAACAAGATGACACTGTTCAGACTTCCATACAACAGGCCCTCAGTGCTACAACTGCAGTGCATCAGGAGATAATCATGAGTTAATACAAAGCAACGGTAATGAACAATAAAGAATGCTTTATATGGTTTTATAATCATCATACAGCACCATTATTCCAAAATGCATCCATAAATCTGCCAAAGGAGGCAGCTCTAAAGTGAAGACATTTTTATATGTATTTTTAAAATGGGATAAAAGTCATATTAATCCTTGACAGACCTAATTTAGTATCACACAACATTTATCAAAATAAAGTAGCAAAAATCAGTAGCGTTAAACTAGGTGCCCACTGCAGCAGTGATCTGGCAGCAGTTTATTGCAAGCCAAAGAGAACAGGCACACTCTCCAGAAGGGGCTTTGCAAACAAGAGTAAAGAACTTGTGAAGTGAAACAAGGAAACCAAAATTTCCCTCTGTGCCATTAATTCTGCTAATAAAACTAATGAAGGTCAAGGCGCTATAGAGATTTCCAATATGGTTTGCACAGAGTCCTCATGAACCCAGATAACTTTTAAGAAATGCAATGTAAGCAGAAATGCAACCCCGGTGGCAAAAGAAGATGGTAAAACAAAACGTATGGTTGTCACCTAACAAAGTGTTGATGGTACATTTCAGTACACGTAGCAGGACTGTCAATCACATGTGCTTGGAGTAAATCAAATCTGGAATGTTTTTCCCAGCCCAGGCTTTCATACATGTAAATGAATAACACCAGTGTTCACTATCAGAAAAATCTTAGAGCTTAGAGGTTGAATTTCCAAAATTAGGCTGCAGAGAGGTGGTTGAAAATGTCCTTACAAGCTATTACTCAAGAAAAATTGAACTTTCATCTCATTATAAGCTCACAATGGCATATATTCAGTGGAAAACTCTGATTTCTCATCTTAGAAACTGAACAAATGGAAAAGGACTTAATGCCTCATGGAAAACACATTCCCAACAAGTAACCAGTGAAGCAGGGCCCTCAAGTACCACTTCTGCCAGGCCCTGAGGTGGTGCTTTGAGATGGAGATATTTAGGATTTTGTCTGCCTCAGTATTTTACATCTCTATGTTTCATATAAACCACAATATCATCTATAGGGAAAGTGTTGAATTATTTTTCTCCCATGCACATTTAAAAAGAAGGTGTGCACAGCATAAATGGTACTGACACAAAGCACCGCATGACACTTGCAGACGTCATTGTGGATTTTACCCTTCTGTCTTACAACCTTTCTGGTTGTGAGTGCAATCACAACTATTAACCAATTTCTTCAGGCTCCCAGTCAGTGCAGAAACTCTCATTTTCTATTTTCCAGAGATGCCTGTTTATATTTTAGGGTTATTTGCAAACACTGCTGTCTGCTGCTTAAATACCTAGGGTACTTTGGACTAAATATTTTCACTTCCTGGCTTGTAACCTGAGCCAGAAATCTGTACTTATTATTTTTAGCATTCCTCTAATAGCTGTACATATTCAGTGAACTGAGCAATCTTCAGAAGAGTGACAGAAATAGAGAATTGGAAGGAATGAAGCCCAGCCTCTAAAATGGATACCAAAAAGATGAAGTCCCTGCTAGTACTGCTGCAGGCAATCCAAAAGGCATGTCTGAGCTGCTTCTAATCACATCAGCCCTGTTCCCCAGCAGGGTCTAGGGAAGAAGCATGACACAAAACTGCCAAACATACCTTTTATTTCACATCAACCAAACTACCATGCTGAGAAACGCTATATAGGCTTTTCTTAGGAAAACTCACCCTGTCCTGTCAGGAGCATCATTTTAGCAACCAATCAGTATGATCGCAATCAGGACAGTGGTCAAAGCCAGCGACAAGCTTCTCAGCAATTGTCGGATACTGCACCACAGCCTGCAGTCACACTTTCCTGTACCATTGCCATCCTTCCTAGTAAAGCATCCCCAAAACTCTGCCTGCTCCTGTGTGCCACTTTGCCCTTTCCATCATCTTCCAGTGATCCTGGCAGACTGGGAAAGTTCCGCTGGACTGGAGGCTGGCTGATGTTGTGCCCATCTACAGGAAGGGTCACAGGGAGGATCCAGGGAACTCCAGGCCTGTCACTCTGACCTCAGTGCCAGGGAAAGTCATGGAACAGGTGATCTTGAGTGCTATCATGAAGCACATGCAAGAGAACCATGTTGGGAATTGTTTCTTTAAGTGCCCTGGCAGGGTGGGGCACAAAAGTGGTGGATGACATTGTTGTGTTATGTTAATGAAGTAACTTGGAGATGGGGCAGGAGTTTGCAAGCTTATGTGGGTGGGGTGGTTGCCAAAGAAGGCAGTTGGCAAGGGCAGAAGTGACCAATCAATGTTTACCTGCTGTTTTGGCCTGCTTGCTCTATATAAGCATCAAGTTAACCCTTAATAGAGGATTTCATCTGAAATCATACTGATTTGTTGTGAGGTTCACTTGCCCCCGCCATGTTAGAACCAGGTTATCAGGCCAAATCAACACATGCTCACAAAAGGCAGGTCTTGCCAAACTAACGTGATCGCCTTCTGTGACAAAGTGACTCCCCTACTGGACAAGAGAAAGGCTGTGGATGTGGTCTTCCTGGACTTCAGCAAAGCCTTTGACACAGTTTCTCACAGCATTCTGCTATGGAAACTGTCAGCCTCTGGCCTGGACAGACACACACTCTCCTGGGTGGAAAAGTGGTTGAATGGTCGGGCCCAGAGAGTGGTGGTAAATGGCGTTAAGTCCAGCTGGAGGTCAGTGACAAGTGGGGTTCCCCAGGGCTCAGTGCTGGGTCCAGCCCTGTTCAATGTCTTTATCAATGACCTGAAGGCATTGAGT
>WAAB01019484.1:8867-70151 GCA_013389865.1 Piaya cayana | reverse complement strand
TCAATCTACGTGTTAGTACGTATTAAGTCCATGTTTGAGGATGAAGCAGTACCTTATAAATAAAAGGATATTCAGGTCCTGAGGCTTGCTTGCACAGGTAAACCTGTACCAAGAAGACTTTTAAAAGTTGGAATGTAATTTTCAGACTCTCTCACCCAGACCCCAACCCATGTATAAAGAGAAAGAGATGGTCCAACACTTTCCTGAAATGTAAGTGGGATTTATCTAATTTTAAAAGTATTCTGTTTCCATGGAGCCAAGAAGCAATAAGCACTTCTGAAAATCAGCAGGTTTTATTTAAGTGTCATGATGGCTTATTACTGTTTAATACTTTGGATCCAGTTATGAAGCAGGAACACAGTGTGTGAAGTGCCATACGGACACAGAATGAAAGGCTCTTTCCTGCCTGTAATAGCTGTAATTGAAATGCATCAACAGCCTCGCTCTAATCACTGCTTTGGAGTCCCCCCACCAACCTGGCAGTGCCCTGCTCTGTTACCAGCCTCACAAACGAAGCAGCTGAATGCAATAGGTGACAAAGCAGTTTTTTCCCTGTAAGAATTGATGTACTGGCAAGGACATCTATGATTTAAGAGTTACAATATAAATACATGGGGACAGTGTGGATGACATGGAGGTTCACTGGGATCATCTGAGTGGAGACAATGCTGGCTTTTCAGAGCTGGCGTTTCAGAGAACATCAAAGTTCTGGAAGATCTCGGCCACTTCATCCATAAGGCTGAACAGCCAAACAGCAGCCTGATTTCTGCCCTTCACCTCTGCCTGACCTCGATTCATGCAAAGGACACAGCGATGATAAAGTAGCAGTTCACAAAGTGGCAGCAAGGATGTTTGCAGTAAAAGACTCAGGCTGGGCATTCAGGCTCACAGGTAGATGCATCAACTCTTACAGGAAAATTGCACTGCCATCCATTGTGTCATTAACCAGCGTGTTTCTTAGAAATACATTCTGGGCAGACAGCGGAGTGAGTGCAGACACACACAGTGAAAGAGAAAAAAGGGAAAGCAGTAATTCACTACCGGTCAGTATCGAACCAGCTGATGTCACTGTCTTCAGTGGCCTCTTACGGAGTAAAAAAGAACTGGGAAATGTCAGCCTGATTGTAAACGAGAGAACAGCTAATTAGGTGAATGTGTTAAATGAAATCTACATTTTGCTATCGAGCATTTCTGATTCTTACTAACTTGTACTGTCAAAATATCACAGCTATTTATCATATGCATTTGCTGTATTCACTTTTTCTTTCTTTAACAGATTTTCTTTAGGTTCTTGCTAGATTTTTTTCTGGAGGCCACCTGAGCTCCTCTCAGGTTCTGATCACAGTGATTCTTACTGTATCAAAATTCAAGAAAACTTGAGAAACTGGCTGCAATCCTGGGACAACTTGTGCTCAAAGAGCTGCTGTTCACCTTTCAAACACAGGAACGGTGAATCTGAAAACAGCGAAGGGACAGCTTGCTCCTCAGGTTCCCATCTGAACTCTTAATTTTAAAGAAAGCCCAAGTCCTAAAATCTGAAATTCCTGTTTCTTCAAATTCTTTTAGGACCATCTGAGAATTCTCAGTATTGCTGTAAATATCCAACTCTTTTATAAATATGCATTAATTTTTATGTTTTATGTGGGGGAAGGGAATTGGGACCACCACAGCCGCTTGCATTTAGCTGTAAATTCAGGCCAGGCCAGGACTAAACTGTGATAGCTTTGTACGCATTTCTGTTCCGTATGTTGACCACATGACTCTATGCCTAGAATGAGCTTCACTTCTTTGAAACGCTAATCACCACGGTTCTAACTTCTCTATATCTTCTCTATTAGAAACTGGTACTGTTATATGTTCAATATGCATTGCATTACCTCCAAAGTACGTGGGTAGTTTCCACAAGTACTTACACTCTCTTTTGTTTCTATATTTTTAATTGCAAACATACAAAACTGTTTAGGTTGGAAGATGCCTTTAATCAGTAGAGACACTGATGTCTGGAGATGTATGCTACTTAGAGCATCTTCCAACAAAAAGCACTCCAGAAGGTTGGTATGATGCAATATATTGGATAAACCTAATGTTGGGGAACGCTGCATGGATCAACAAAATATCTGGGGGAAAAAAGAAGAAAAAGAGATTATTGTATAATAAAACACATTACTGAGTGAGGTGTCTATGTAGCATGTTTTGCTGAACAACAACTCTGTCTCATCACAACTGGGAGCACGGACAACAAGCGAGGGTGGAAGTAACATGCATAAATACTCCAAGGGGTTGCTTGCATACAAACTCTCCTCCAGAATCAGAGCCCATAGGAAAACATACCGGGTGCAGAGGACCCAGGGCAAGGAGCACAGCACAGAGACGTCACAGCTCAAAGAGCAAGGCTGGGGACAAAGATCAGCAGGCAGGGGGATGGGTTATGGTTGGGTAGGGCATATGCAAACCACAGCAGCCAAACCCTGAGTGGAGGATAGCAGCGTGACCAAGAGGTGGTTGCACCCCTGGGAGCAAATGGGCCTGAGGGCAGCCTGCTTTGTGGCACAGGGAAGTGGGCGTCCCCTTCACAGCAGCCACCCCCAGGGACACTGGTGGAGTAAACACTGAGAAGTGGTTGCCCTCTCCACAGCACCCACCTCTGGGTATAGCAGTGGGGAGAACACACCAGCATGTGGGTGCCCTCTCCACAGCACACATGCCCAGGCACATCACGGAAAGAACGTTCCACGAAGCTGGTGCCCCTTCCAAAGCACCCAACCCTGGGCACATTGGCAGGGGACACATCTGGAAGTGGGTGCCTCCTTCCACAGCATCCATCTCCAGGAAACTGTGTGTCACTTCCACAGCACACACATCTGGAAAGTGGGTGCCCCTTCCAAAGTAGCTACAGTGGGGAAGTGGGTGACCTTCCACAGCAGCCCACCCAGGGAATGAGCGCCCCTTCCACGCCATCCGCATGTGGAAAGCAGGTGATCCTTCCACAGCACCCACTTGTGGGAAATGGATGATCCTTCCACACCATCCACACGTGGGAAGTGGGTACCCCTTCCTATGGGACCCAGTCCTGGGAAGTGGGTGCCCCTTCCAAAGCATCCACATGTGGGAAGCGGGTGCCCCTTTCACGACATCCACACTGGGGAAGTGGGTGCCCATTCCTATGGGACCTAGTTCCGGGAAGGGGGTGCCCCTTCCAAGGGATCCACTCCTGGGAAGTAGGAGGCTCTCCTAAGTCACCCCCGTGTGGGAAGAGGCTGACCCCTCCCCGCCATCCACACTGGGGAGGCGCGTGACCCCCCCGCCCAGCCGCGGGAAGCGCGTGCCGCTGCCCCCCCCGCCCCGGGCGCGCGCCGCTCCCGCCCCCCCCGCGCGATGCCGGTCCCCGCGCGGCGCCTCCTCCTGGCGCTCCGCAGCTCCACCTGCAGGATGGGCGACTGGGCTTCCCGGCTGCCGCGGAAGGAGGACGCGCTGCCCGGCAGGACCCAGCGCATCTCGGTGGCAGGTAACGAGCTGTCTGCGCGTATGTGTGTGTGTCTGGGGCGGGGGCGCTCCCGCTACAGCCCCCCCCTTGCCCCCGGTGGCGGTTGTGGGGGTGCGGGGGGGTGAGGCGGAGAAGCCGGTGCCTCGGGCGGCCACGTGCGCAGGCGCGCGACGCTCTCGCGGGGGGGTAGGGGGCGGGGGCGCGGTGTGCGCATGCGCAGAGCGCGCGTCTGTGGGAGAAGCTTGGTAGAAGGCTGAGCTGTAGCACTTACTAACTAGTAGGTCCTATCCATATCATCTAGCTCAGTTCTTTGCTGTAAGTATAGCTGCCTTCAAGCCTTCAAAGGTAGAGTGTTGCCCAGCTGAGTGCTGAAAGCCTCCGAGGATGTAGATTGCACGGCTTGAACTTCAACCTCATGAAGTACAAGGCCAAGGGCAAGGTCCTGCACCTGGGTCGGGGCAGTCCCAAGCACGAATACAGGCAGGACAAAGAATGGATTGTGAACAGCCCTGAAGAGAAGGGCTTGGGGTGCTGGGAGATGAGAAGCTCCACGTGAGGTGGTAACGTGTGCATGCAACCCAGAAAGCCAGCTGTGTACTGGGCTGCGTCCAAAGCAGTGGGACCAGCAGGATGAGAGAGGGGATTCTGCTCCTCTGCTCTGGTGAGACCCACCTGGAGTGCCAGGTCCAATTCTGGAGCCCTCAGCTCAGGAAGGACATGCATNGGGTTGGATGGGGCATGGAGCAACCTGATCCAGTGGGAGGTGTCCCCGCCCATGGCAGGGGGGTTGGGACTGGATGGTCTTTAAGGTCCCTTCCAACCCAAACCATCCTATGATCCTGTGACCTATTTGGTGGCCCCAAATGGTGTCATGTCCTGCACAACCTGGTGGTTGTCAGAGCAGAAGTAAGTCCCTGCTTGGAGCAGCCAAGTGCCTGTTTTCCCCTTTGCTGTGTGAGTTTTCCGGTTGTATTCTTGTTAAAGCAGCCCTGAGGAGGAGGGCTTGGGGTGCCAGGGCAGGAGAAGCTCAGCATGAGTTGATAATGGGTGCTCGCAGACCAGAAACCAGCCGTGTGCTGGGCTGCATCCAAAGCAGTGGGACCAACAGAGCCAGGGAGGGGATTCTGCCCCTCTGCTCTGCTCTGGTGAGACCTCACCTGGAGCCCTGCATCCAGCTCTGGAGTCCTCAGCCCAGGAAGGGCATGGAGCTGTGATAATCCCAAGTCCTTTCCAGCAGGGCTGAGATTTCTCCATCTCTGGATGTGGTCAAGGCCAGGCTGGACGGGAATTTAGGCAACCTGATCTAGTGGGAGGTGTCCCTGCCCATGTCAAGGGGACTGGAACGAGATGATCTTCAAGGTCCCTTCCAACTCAAACTATTCTGTGATTATCTTGCACTGATGCAGAACTTGCGCTTCTCCTTGATGACCTTCCTGAGGATTCTGGTGACACAGAGCTGAATTTTTTCCAGATCTTCTTGGACTGAAGCTTTGTTGTTTGGCATGTCTGCTCTCACCCTCTGTTTAGCATTGCCCTCAAATTTGCTGAGCATGTTTTCTGTCACATCATTCATGTTATTGTTTAAGATATTGAATGATACTGGCCCCAGCATCAGCCCCTGGGGTAACCTGCTACACAGCAGACATCAAGATATTGATCGCTGCCTTTTGATTCTGGTGGTCCTGCCAATTTTTGATGTGTCTAGTGTCTAGCAGCCTGCTCTTCGAGCCAGTACTTTCTCAGCTTCCAAAGGCAAATGCTGTAAGAGATGGTGTCAGGAGCCCTGGTAAAGTCAACATGTATTACATCCCCTGCTTTGCCCTCATCTGCATGGCCGAGTTCCATCATAAAAAGCAACCTGTCTGGTTGTGATTTGCCTTTGGTGATTATGTTGAGTATTCCTGTTCTCTTTGTGTTTGGAAGTCATTTCTAAGAGGATGTACTCCATAATCTTTCCTGGGATGGAGCCAAGGCTGAACCGCCTGTGGTTCCTCAGTCCTCTCTTTACCTTCCTTCAAAATGTCTGTTACTGTAGCCCATATCCCATAATTAGTGATCTGCCCGATCCCTGAGATTTTTCTAGATATCATTATAACTAGATCTGTCTCAGCATTCTGATGGTCACACCAGCAAGCTTTCTTCACAGTCCTGGAGAAACTCCATGTGGCTTAGCTTCTTTTAAGTAGTCATAACCCATTTTTCCTCACGTTGTTCGTTACTTTTCTTTCTGACAGTGTCTGTGCCTGCAGAGGTTTTGTGAAGACTTAGGCAAAAGAGGTTTTGAGTACTTTATTCTTTTCTGTACTACTTCTCAGCTGTCTTCTGTATTCATCAATGCACCTAGATTTTCTCTGAGCTTCTTTATATTGCTTTTATGGAATCATTTCTTATTACCATTTATGTCCCTAGCTACTTTTAACTCCAGCTTTGGTCTTTCTGATTGTGTCCCTCAATGCCTAGGCGATGCTTTGATATACTTTGTTGCTTGTTATTGTTTCTGCTTCTTGTATGCTCTCTGCATTTTAGTTCATTAAGCAGCTCTGTGCCTGTGGTGAAGTTCCCAGGTTTTCTGCATGATGTTTTGTTCCTTACTTCTCTTGGAAAGTTTTTTGCCAAAATTCAGACCACCCTGAATTTCTACCACCACTTTTTCCCTTTGACAGCCTTTCGGGGGCTTTCACATAGTGGGTTCCCTAAGTAAGCCAGAGTCTGCGCTACGTAAGTCCATGATGAATTGCCTGTTTACCTTTCTAGCCTTCCTTTGAATACTGAACTCCGTCATCTTGGAGTCACTGCAGCTCCCTGCCATCTGCTACTGCAGTGCCACCAGCTCTTCTGTGCTTCTGAACAGCCAGTCAGCAACCAGCTGTTACCCCTGGTTGGTCCCTCTGGCACTTTCCATATAAAAATGTCATTACTGCAGCTTCCCAAATGGCTTGGACAATTTGACGTTACCCTCCCAGAAGATGTCTTGGAGCTGAAATCTCCTGGGGGACCAGAGCCTGAAGTCTGGAGACTTCTGCTAGCTCTGTAGAAGCCCTTATGCACTTACCTTCTCTTGTATAGCTGTTCCATAGCAGATCCCAAACCACACCATCTCCAGTGTTTCCCCTCTGATCTTGACTCAGAGACTCTCAAAAGACGTGGCTTTGTTTTCACACTAGAGCTCTGTTCTGTCAAGGAGTTTTTTTCCACAGAGTGCAGCTCCCCATCCTGTTCTTCTCTACTAATCCTTCCTACATACCCTGTTTTTATTCATGACACTGCTTGAGTTGTGTGTGCTGTGCCTGCTCTCTGACTCTGATCACCTTATAGGTCTGTGACCACACTTGGACATCTGACTTGTCTTTTTTTTTGTGAACCAAACTCTGCTTGAGTGTGCAGACACTTGAAGCCAGACCTTTCTTTTAAGTGGTAACTAGCACTGATCCTAGTCCAGTGACCCAAGATGCCCACGCTGTCCATCTTCAGTGGTGTTGAGGACCTCTAACTGAGCTGCAGAGTGTTTAGCTTCTTGTCTCTGTGGGCTCTCTGAAGATCCTGTTGATCTCCTGCTCCTCATCTCTGATGCAATATAACGTGCTCACTCCTTGTAGCTCCTTCCCCTGCACTGCAGTGATTATGTCTGCCAGAGCGCAGCTGTCAAAGGTGAGGCTGCTGCCCTTGCTGCCATCCCTGTGGAGGAGCATCTGCCTCTCCCCACAGCCTGAAACCACTTTCAGGAGTTCATTCTGGAGGGGGGTTGAAGTACCAGAGATAGCAGTGCTGTCTGGGTCAGGTCTTTGTGTCCTGGAAGGTGTTTTCATCAGCTGAAGATTTTCTTCAGTGAGTGGCACTTCTGGGCTCTCTCTGTGCCTCCTGCACACTGTGTTAATTGCATTGCACCTGCTTGTGCATCCTGGTCTCAGCTCTCCAAGTTCGTGATGCTTTCTGGATGTGAGGTGGGCATGAATCTGCTCTGCTGCTCTGTGACATTTGTTGTTTGGCTGGGAACCTCTCATGCTGAGGGTTCTTACATATCGTCGTCGTTTACATATCTTGTGAGTACAGAGACCAGCTCAGACTGCTTCCTCCTTTTCTGCAGTCCAAAGGAGAGGCAAAGGAGCTGAGTGACAACTTCAACTTGAAAGCTACATTTAACCTAGGCATGTGAAAAGCTAAATTGCATTTCTGTTCCTTTCTAACTTGCTGACCATGGAATTATGTTGGACTTGACCTTGTCTGTGTAGCTCTTCTTTGTTTTATTGCACAGTTATTACTAATTTAGGATATGAATCTTAAGAAAATGATGCAGTTAAACCTTGTATATTGCATGGATTTCTGTGAAGTGACTGGAAGAACTTGTTGTCCTACAAAGAGTTGAGTTTGTGGAAGTCAGTTAAATGGGGATAAAATAATATAGTGTGAGCTGAACACAACACAAACATCAGTAAGCTTCACTTGCTCTTTCTATAATCAAGTTGGATTTATCTAATCTTCAACAAATGCCGTAATCCGAGAACTAGAGTTTGTGGTGCTGTTTTCTTCCTTGTAGTAGAACAGCATTAATTTTGGAAAATAATTTCTCTCATATGATTTCTGTATAATGATGCAATGCATGCTTTATAGTAAAACCACATTTATTGTTTCTACCTTTCTACTATAATTCTCGTTTTCAGAATTAATTTTAGTTACATTACTGCTGAAACTTGGCTGTGTTTTATGAGATTGCAAGTGTATATTGCTTACATTTAATTGAGTATTTTATTTTATGATAGTGGTAGGAGCACTAGTCAAGGAGCCCTAATAATGTAGAGGGAACATTCAATGCAAGACATTGTATAATAATACATATATGCACATACAATTTTTTTCTGCTAGATAGCCTGAGAGAGCAGTGTGTAGGAAATTAAAAGGGTATTTTGTTCTCTGGAGTAGTGTGAGGAAATCTCTCTGTGATCTCATCTACGTTCCTAGCAGAGGCGCTTATATTGTCACATACAGATCTGTAGTGGGTTAACTTTTTTTAGGCAGTGACGATACAACTCATGGGTAGACAGTCTTATAACTGTTTAAACCTATTAAGCCTCTTAGCTTCATATTTAGAGATTAATGGGGAAATAATTACGAATGTGGAGGAGGTCATGCTGAACTTTAGTCTGACCTTCTGTATAAGAAAGAGCACAGCATTTCCATGAATTAATTCTTGCTTGATCAGATTATGCTCTTTAAAGAAAACATTGATTAAAATTGTCATCTGACAGAGGATCCACTGCAGAATTTCACAAATTGTTCCAATGTTTCCCAACTCTCCATTGAAAAGGTACATATTTTGAATCACTTTGTTATGTTTCAACTTTCAACTATTGCACCCTGGAATAGTTTCCTTAATGAAGAGGCAAACCATGGGTGTGTGTTTTCTAGTTTTCATGAAATATGTTTAAATCATAATTAAATTGGTGGTTACTCTGTTGTTTTTTTTAAAACCCAAAGACTTTAACCAGACAAAACCCAAGCAAAGTATATCTTTATTCTGTCAGCAAAAGGCACATTTTCAATCACTTATCAGTTTTTGTTTCTTTTCCTTAAACTGTCATTAATTAATTAATGTCTTACTTTAGTTCTGGGTATCAGAAGTAGACATAGGATTTTACTAGTGACAGTGTTAGTGTCAGCTCTAGTCTTCTTCCTACCCAGTATTTTCCTGTTTGTGTACTAAAGCATAACTAACATTCTGGGTTGAAGTGTTGCGCTGGGAGCTTTGTGTTTAAGTGATCATCTCTTGCATACCCAAGAGCTTTGCAGGTCATTGGTACAGTGTCTGATTAAAAATAGTGTCTGTTAAAAATAGATTTTTAACTTTAGGAATTGATCTGCATTTGCTTCTGCTGTTTGCTTTAATTCCAAGACTGTATATTTTATATTACATTCATACAACAGTGCATTTCAGTTCTGTGTGGAATTAGTATAATACTTCAACTTGGCATTCTGAAATCAAGAAAAAGTTGCATTGCATATTTTTGCTGAGACTTCTAAAGAAGAATGTGGCTAGTGAGCATAGGAAATTGAGATTTTGATAGGTCTCACTGTCATTGTTTTATTATTAGTGTTGTCTTCAGATGTCACAGGATTATTTTGGCTTCAGTTGCCTTGGTATTGTTAAAACAAATGCACTGTCTTTGAGTGAAAGGATGGCTCTGCCTGAATTCAGTGAATCTGGGACCATATGGTGCTCAGGGGGATCATATCAATGTGTATAAATAACTGATGGGAAGGAGTGAGGGAGATGGAGACAGATTCATCTTGCTGGTGCTCAGTGGATGGACGAGAGGTGACAGCACAAACTGAAATGCAGGGAATTCCATTTAAGAGAAGAGGTGGGTTGAACTGTGGAAAAGGTTGACCAGAGAAGTTGTAGCTTCTCCATCTTTGGAGACAAAATCTGACAGGATGCAGTGCTGAGCACCCTGCTCCAGCTGATCTGGCTCTCAAGGGCGCAGCTGGCCTCCAGAGATTCCTTCCAACTTCAGCTGGGCTGTGGCTCTGTGAATTCTCTTTGCTGTAGCTGTGGGGATATCAGCATGTCCGNTACATTTAATTGAGTATTTTATTTTATGATAGTGGTAGGAGCACTAGTCAAGGAGCCCTAATAATGTAGAGGGAACATTCAATGCAAGACATTGTATAATAATACATATATGCACATACAATTTTTTTCTGCTAGATAGCCTGAGAGAGCAGTGTGTAGGAAATTAAAAGGGTATTTTGTTCTCTGGAGTAGTGTGAGGAAATCTCTCTGTGATCTCATCTACGTTCCTAGCAGAGGCGCTTATATTGTCACATACAGATCTGTAGTGGGTTAACTTTTTTTAGGCAGTGACGATACAACTCATGGGTAGACAGTCTTTCAACTGTTTAAACCTATTAAGCCTCTTAGCTTCATATTTAGAGATTAATGGGGAAATAATTACGAATGTGGAGGAGGTCATGCTGAACTTTAGTCTGACCTTCTGTATAAGAAAGAGCACAGCATTTCCATGAATTAATTCTTGCTTGATCAGATTATGCTCTTTAAAGAAAACATTGATTAAAATTGTCATCTGACAGAGGATCCACTGCCGAATTTCACAAATTGTTCCAATGTTTCCCAACTCTCCATTGAAAAGGTGCATATTTTGGATCACTTTGTTATGTTTCAACTTCCAACTATTGCACCTTGGAATAGTTTCCTTAATGAAGAGGCAAACCATGGGAGTGTGTTTTCTAGTTTTCATAAAATACGTTTAAATCATAATTAAATTGATGGTTACCCTGTTGGTTTTTTTTTTTAAACCAAAGACTTTAACCAGACAAAACCCAAGCAAAGTGTATCTTTATTCTGTCAGCAAAAGGCACATTTTAAATCACTTATCAGTTTTTGTTTCTTTTCCTTAAACTGTCATTAATTAATTAATGTCTTCCTTTAGTTCTGGGTATCAGAAGTAGACATAGGATTTTACTAGTGACAGTGTTAGTGTCAGCTCTAGTCTTCTTCCTACCAGTATTTTCCTGTTTGTGTACTAAAGCATAACTAACATTCTGGGTTGAAGTGTTGCGCTGGGAGCTTTGTGTTTAAGTGATCATCTCTTGCATACCCAAGAGCTTTGCAGGTCATTGGTACAGTGTCTGATTAAAAATAGTGTCTGTTAAAAATAGATTTTTAACTTTAGGAATTGATCTGCATTTGCTTCTGCTGTTTGCTTTAATTCCAAGACTGTATATTTTATATTACATTCATACAACAGTGCATTTCAGTTCTGTGTGGAATTAGTATAATACTTCAACTTGGCATTCTGAAATCAAGAAAAAGTTGCATTGCATATTTTTGCTGAGACTTCTAAAGAAGAATGTGGCTAGTGAGCATAGGAAATTGAGATTTTGATAGGTCTCACTGTCATTGTTTTATTATTAGTGTTGTCTTCAGATGTCACAGGATTATTTTGGCTTCAGTTGCCTTGGTATTGTTAAAACAAATGCACTGTCTTTGAGTGAAAGGATGGCTCTGCCTGAATTCAGTGAATCTGGGACCATATGGTGCTCAGGGGGATCATATCAATGTGTATAAATAACTGATGGGAAGGAGTGAGGGAGATGGAGACAGATTCATCTTGCTGGTGCTCAGTGGATGGACGAGAGGTGACAGCACAAACTGAAATGCAGGGAATTCCATTTAAGAGAAGAGGTGGGTTGAACTGTGGAAAAGGTTGGCCAGAGAAGTTGTAGCTTCTCCATCTTTGGAGACAAAATCTGACAGGATGCAGTGCTGAGCACCCTGCTCCAGCTGATCTGGCTCTCAAGGGCGCAGCTGGCCTCCAGAGATTCCTTCCAACTTCAGCTGGGCTGTGGCTCTGTGAATTCTCTTTGCTGTAGCTGTGGGGATATCAGCATGTCCGTGTTTTCTAGGATGCTCCAGCAGTTGTAGAATTGCCGCAGGTTCTTAACGATCTTCCTCTGTGGCTGAATTAGTATCATAAGCAGATATATCAAAATGACCAGCCAAAGCATTCCTGGGATGCTCGTACTTCTTTAAGTGACTGTAGGAGGCTAGAGTCAGACCCTCTAGTCTGCTCTCTTTTTGGCTGTGCTTCTTTTGCATTTCTGCCTGTATAGCAGTCTCATAGAATCATAGAGTGGTTTGGGTCAGAAGGGACCTTAAAGCCCATCCAGATTCAAACCCCTGCCATGGACAGGAGCATCTCCCACTGAATCAGGTTGCTTCAAGCCCCATCCAACCCATCCAACCTGGCCTGGAATACCTCCAGGGATGGGACAGCCACTATTATTCTGGGCAACTTGTGCCAATACTTCACTACCCTTAAAGGAAAACATTTCTCCCCAAGGTCTCATCTCAATCTCCCCTCTTTCAGCTTAAAACCATTCCCCCTCATCCCATCCCTGCACTCCCTGATAAAGAGACCCTCCCCAGTTTTCCTGCAGGAAAAGANGCCTCCAGAGATTCCTTCCAACTTCAGCTGGGCTGTGGCTCTGTGAATTCTCTTTGCTGTAGCTGTGGGGATATCAGCATGTCCGTGTTTTCTAGGATGCTCCAGCAGTTGTAGAATTGCCGCAGGTTCTTAACGATCTTCCTCTGTGGCTGAATTAGTATCATAAGCAGATATATCAAAATGACCAGCCAAAGCATTCCTGGGATGCTCGTACTTCTTTAAGTGACTGTAGGAGGCTAGAGTCAGACCCTCTAGTCTGCTCTGTTTTTGGCCGTGCTTCTTTTGCATTTCTGCCTGTATAGCAGTCTCATAGAATCATAGAGTGGTTTGGGTCAGAAGGGACCTTAAAGCCCATCCTGATTCAAACCCCTGCCATGGACAGGGGCATCTCCCACTGAATCAGGTTGCTTCAAGCCCCATCCAACCCATCCAACCTGACCTTGAATACCTCCAGGGATGGGACAGCCATGATTATTCTGGGTAACTTGTGCCAGTACTTCACTACCCTTAAAGGAAAACATTTCTCCCTAGGATCTCGTCTCAATCTCCCCTCTTTCAGCTTAAAACCATTCCCCCTCATCCCATCCCTGCACTCCCTGATAAAGAGACCCTCCCCAGTTTTCCTGCAGGAAAAGAACTGGAAGGCTGTTACAAGGTCTCCCCCCAACCTTCTCTTCTCCAGGCTGAAAAAGCCCAGCTCTCTCAGCCTGTCCTCATATGGGAGGTGCTCCAGCCCTCAAGTCATCTTCTTGGCCATTTCTCCAATAATAGTTTGCAAATACAGTAGAAATAAACATTTGGAAGAAGAAATACCTCTTTAAATTGTTCTGCTTCTGTACCTGTTTTAGTGGAATTTTGGTCCATGCTAGTCTTCTTTTACCATTCTTACAGCACCGAACAAAAATCATTGTGATCAAACTCATGGCCTGTGGTCTAGTACATTCATTTTTCTCATCCCTTACGGTTGTAGGAGGCACCTGCCTGGACTACATAGACTGCCTTGAGCACATGGAAAGAAGCTGAAGCAGTATGACCGTAACTTTTCTTAAGCACGTTCTTGGTCTGATACAGAGACTTCCCAGTGGAAACTGATCCTTGAGGGCATGGGCATTATCCAGTCATTTTCTCAACAGCTGATGAAACTGTGTTGTCATTTAAGGGACATTGCACTGACAAAGCATGCTGGATACCACTGAGCTGTGATCACTGAATAACTTCTTTTGAATCATCAGCACATCCTTACCCAGAGCGAATGGCAACATAGTGAACTGCACAATGGGTCAGCCCCATTCCTGGGTAGTGGAGAATTAGTACATTATGGGAATCTCTGTGTGTTTGTAGCCACTTTGTGCTGTGCAGAATTAGGGAAAAAATCTGGTACCCTATGCTTATGCCATGCCAAAATACGTATGCAGTATTAGGTTGAAAAATTTTAAACAGGTTTTCTCTAATATTCTCACAGTTTGCTGAATTGTGCAAGCCACAAGATTTTGCAATAGAATTGCCAACTAAAATGTAAGCTTAATGTTTTCTAACATTTTTTTCCAGTAGGGTATAAGGTATAAAATTAAATATATTAGATATTTTTTTCCTTAAATAATAAAAGAAAATATTAATCACGAACAAATATAAACCTTTTTTCAGGCATGAATTTAATATCAATGTATTTTGTGTCCAAAACAGAGATTATTGAGTGACATCAGGACTCAGAACAAAGCCTATGAAGGAGATACAGTTTCTCTTAAGGTTTAGAAGGATTAATTTGTTAAAGTTTTCCATCATTTTATTTACCTGATATTGTGCTTTTCATGAAATGTTAACTATTTTCTCATTTTTACTGACATTTATACGGAATGCGGGCCACAAAAAGTCGGATCCGCCTTCCACTGAAGTACAGTTCAGAAACATCTTTAGCAGCAATGTCATATGTGGTCCAGCATTTCTCAAATGTCAATTTACCTTTCTAATTCACAAGAGTTAATTACTTACATCTTCATTCTAAGAGGCAATATTTGCATCAAATGCCCTCGTGCCATTGATTTTCTTACATTATTAAATTTCATTACAATTTCATCGCATATGGCAAGACTCAAACCAGAAAGGATGTAAAGCAGAGTATGTTTCTTTGCAGAAGCACCTCACCCCCAGTAATTGTTTATTATCTGAAAGACAACTTCTGAACTTTGTGGTTACAACATCTGTGCAAGTAGGTGTGAGATGAATTTCCTTGAAAATCCCGTTTGAACTGACATGCCATGGCTTTTTCTTTTTCTCTCTTCTTTTTGCATCTTGTCAGGTATTTATCTCTCAACTCTAAGCAGCTGATTTTCAAGCCAAGTGCACAACTTAAATTTTGTTCTGTCATTGGAAAAAAACAGGAACTATGTTTTAACCACCCATTACATTTACGTTTTCAAAGGTGTTGCAAGGAGAAGCAAAGGTTAAGTCAGTCTACAAGGATTTCTTTTTTGTTATTTGCACGTGCATTTTTGCTCGTGGCAGCTGGAAAACAACAACAAAAAGGAAGTTAGCATGTACACATGATGCTTGATAGATTAAGAGCGTACAGGAAATATGTTTACAGAGCTGCACATCCAGCTGTCAAACGCTGCTCCCAAGGTAACACCACCCCGCTGAAAAACCCTGCACTGCCTTATCACCTCTGACTACCTTGAGACAGAAGGGACTATGTCATTCATCACTAAGCCCTCTCCAAAATAAAGAAATGCTGGTTCGAGTCCCTGGAGTTGCTGGCAGGCTACTTAGCATGCCGCTCACAGTCGGGTGTGTGCACTGGCATGAAGCAGCGCTGCACAAAGCTGTACCCCCAGGACTGCGACGGGGCGGGCGCGGAGGAAGCCCTCCCCGGGGTTTCTCCTGGCAACAGCGCGGGTTGCTGGGAAACAGAATTACTTAAATGGGGAGAAACTTTACCCAACTGGCAGCCTCTTGAATGCAAATAAGGCTTGAAGGAGACTCCTCTTGCTGATACCGTAATTTCTCTCTCTGAAATGAAAAATGAATCCAGAGGCTCTTTATTCAGAGGATTATGTGTGGATACCGCTCTGAGGAATCATTCAAAGTTGTGTAATAAAAGAGGATAATTATTTCTAATAAAAGGTAGCGGCATGGTACACGGGATTCAATAGCTTCTGGTTGTTGAAAAGGGATGTAACGTCTGAATTTGCCAAATTTGTGTTGTTAAACAAACCTGTCAGTTATGAGAATTAAACACAAGGGTTATATTTACACAGGTTATTTTTTTCACTAGAGAATTTTTTATATTATTTTGTATGAATCCTGGGATACCTTGGACTTCTTGGCCTAATGGTGTCCATTTATGTTTCATGCAATTCTTGCATGAATGACATGGACTAGAAGTTTAGGTAGTGTTGTGATTTGACTCAGGAAATAAGAAGGTTGACAGAAACATTTCAGTTTCTTTATTTGGCCTCCATGCTATTATGTAGAAGCCTTTGGTGCTTGGATGATGATGATCTGTGGTGCCAGCTGTGTCTCCAGTTGTGTCTGTGTAAGTTGGATGAACAAATATTCTTCTATTTCAGTATATTTGCCTGACTTCAACATAGTCACAGTAGCACAAAGTTAGCATATATGGGAAGACTTAAGTTAATTTTAAATGGTGGGCTGTTGCAGGTATTGCCTAAAAGTAGGCATTGCTAAAATACTGTGTAGGAGATCATAGAATCATAGAATGTTTTGGGTTGGAAAGAACCTTAAAAGCCCATTAAATTACAACGCCCTGCCATGGGTGGGGACACCTTTCACTAGATCAGGTTGCTCCAAGGCCCATCCAGCCTCATCCTGAACACCTCCAGAAATGGGTCAGTCATGATTTCTCTGGGAAAACTGTTCCAGTACCTCACCACCCTCATGGGAAAACATTTCTTCTTAATCTCTCACCTATATTTTCCCTTCTCTAAACTTAAAACCTTTTCCCCTCGTCCTATCCCTGCACTCCCTGATCAAGAGCCCCTCCCCAGCTTTCCTGTAGGTGCCTTCAAGTACTGGAACGCTGGTATAAGGTCTCCCCAGAGCATTCTCTTCTCCAGGTTGAACAAACCTAGTTCTCTCAGCCTGTCCATATACGGGAGGTGCTTCAGCCTTTGGATCACCTTTGTGACCTCTACGGGACTTGCTGTAACAGATCCTTGTCCTTCCTGTGCTGAGGAGTCTAGAACTGAATGCAGGGCTCCACGTGGGATCTCACCAGCGCAGAGCAGAGGGACAGAATCTCCTCTCTCACCCTGCTGGTCCCACTGCTTTGGGTGCTGCTCAGGACATGGTTTGGCTTACTGGCTGCAAGCACACACTCTGGCTCATGTTGAGCTTCGCACTTGCCAACACCATCAAGTCCTTCTCTTCAGGGCTGCTTCCAGTCTGCTTTCTGTAATTTTGCTTGGGATTGTCCCAACTCAGGTGTAGATCAGGTTGTGCCCCAGCTTGCACTGGTGCCTCAGTAATGCTCCTTTGATGAAAGTATATTACAGGTAGAGACATGGGGTATGCTTGCCCATTGCTCCTTCTCTTTCCACAGCAGACAAAAAAGTACAGGGGAAAACACCTTGTATTGGGTTTACATTTTACCAGGTGTGGAGTTGGGATAGAGAATTGGAAAGGAATGTGTGCTGTTGAATTGCTGCAGCGAGGACTGCTACAGCAATACACAGAGTTTTGCTTTTACAGATAAGACATGCACTTGCGTGATTAATTCATTACACACTAAATGTCAAAAGACATTTAGAACAGGTGAATGGTGCCCTAAAATGCCTTTTTCTTCCGCTGGCTTTAAGGGCAGTGTCCTGTGATCAGCTCAGATGAAGACACCGGTGTTAGAGCCAGCTGAAGTGTTATGGCAGGAAGCCTGTCTTTGCTGTCTTAGGCAACCAGAGAATCATAGAATAGTTTAGGTGGGAAGGGACCTTTGAAGCCCATCCAGTTCAGCCACCTGCAGTGAAAAGGGACATCTTCAACTAAGTCAGGTTGCACAGAGGCCTGTCCAACCTGGCCTTGAATGTTTCAAGGGATGCGGCCTCCACTGCTTCCCTGGGCAACCTGTGCCAGTGTCTCCACCCTGAGTGTAAACAATATCTTCCTTATATCTGGTTAAGTCTCCCCTCTTTTAGTCTGAAACCTTGTCCTATTTCAACAGGCCTTGCTAAAAAGTCTGTTCTCATCTTTCTTATCAGTCAACTTTCAGAACTGGAAGGCTGCAATAAGGTCTCTCCAGAGCCTTCTCTTCTCCAGGCTGAACAAGCCCATCATTCTCTGCCTTTCCACACAGGAGAGATGTTCCAGCCCTCTGGTTATTTTTGTGGACTTAAGCAGATTTTCCACAATCTTCCATGGACCCTCTGACTTGTACTTCAGTTAGGTAGCTGTTTGATGTTGGTAAAATCATTGACATGTCTGTCCCAGTCTTCATTTGGGATAATTTTCCAGGCTTGAACTACTTTGACTACTTAGAATGCTCTTTTAATTTTGACCCTGTAAGTTATCGCTCTTCTTAACCCTTTTTGTGTCTACATAGTCATTTAGCATCTCTCCATTTTCAGAGAAATGCTATGGCGGTCTCATGCCACCTTCTTCTGTCAAGGAGTAAAGCTGAGTCATAGAATCATAAAATCACCAAGTTGGAAGAGACCCACTGGATCATCGAGTCCACTGTTCCCACCAATCTCTAAACCATGCCCCTCAGTACCTCATCCACCCGTCCCTTAAACACCTCCAGGGAAGGCGAGTCAACCACCTTCCCGGGCAGACCATTCCAGTGCCTAATGACCCCAGCTCTTTCAGTTGCTCCTTGTAAGACTTGTTCTCCATCCCCTTCACCAGCTTTATTGCTCTTCTCTGGACTCGCTCCAGAGCCTCAACATCCTTCTTGTGGTGAGGGGCCCAGAACTGAACACAGAATTTGAGGTGCGGTCTCACCAGTGCTGAGTACAGAGGGAGAACAACCTCCCTGGACCTGCTGGCCACGCTGTTTCTGATACAGTCCAGGATGCCATTGGTCTTCTTGGCTACCTGGGCCACTGCTGGCTCATGGTCAGTCGGCTATCAACTAACACTCTCAGGTCCTTCTCCTCCTGGCAGATTTCCAGCCAGACTTCTCCTGGTCTGTAACACTGCTTAGGGTTGTTGTGCTCCAAGTGCAGGACCCGGCATTTGGCCTTGTTAAACCTCATTGCATTGGTCTCTGCCCAGTGGTCCAGCCTGTTTAGATCTCTTTGCAGAGCCTCCCTACTCTCCAGCAGATCCACACTTCCACCCAGTTGTTCTAAAGCTGTTTTAATGTCCCATCATAAACCAGATTACTTTAAAAAAAATATATCATATTCCCAGTTTTCAGCATGGCAGAGCTCTGTTACATATGGAGTTCTTAAAGAAAAGGGTAAGTGCTAGGCAGACTCATCCAAACGAGACATGATCAGGTTTTACAGTATGGTTACATGCACAGATTAGCTCAATGTAAGCCAGGTGTGGATTTACAGCATCATAACTGCTCCAGGTAACTGCCTATGTGGATGCTTTTGTTGTGCAGTGAATGCAAAGTAATCTGTCTCAGTTTCATTGAAGAGTAAGCTATGTTACAGGGTAAAAAAGTGCAGTTAACCCAAGGTGTTCTTTTCTGTTCTTTGTGCAGAATTTTGTACGGGGTAAAAAAAAGTGCAGTTAACCTAAGGTGTTTTTTTCTGTTCTTTGTGCAGAATTTTGTTCCTGTGAATGACTTGTATCTTCTCTGTTTTTTTCCCCAGAACAACACAGCCAGAATTAATTGAGGCAATAATGTAATTTAATGACCTATCTCTGTAGTTGGTATTCAGTGTAAAGTCTTGAAGATTTCTTCTTGCCCAAAGAGTTTTTCTGGCTGCCTTGAATCAAAAGCTGTCTTTTCTTTCACTCTGTTCATCTGTCAGCCCAGCTCTTTCAGCCTGTCCTCGTACGGGAGGTGTTCCATCCATTGGTTCATCTTCTTGGCTTCCTCTGCACTTGCTCCAACAGATCAATGTACTGAGGACTCCAGATCTGAACGCAAGACTCTGTGTGAGGTCTCACGAGAGCAGAGGCTTCTCCCCTCCCATGTCCTCCTGATCACTTTTCTGGTGCAGCCCAGGGTGTGGTTTGCTTTCTGGGCATTGCTGGCCTGTGTTGAGCTTCTCATCCACTGACACCCCCAAGTCATTCTCAGGGCTGCTCTCAATCCATTTTTCACCCAGCCTTTATTTGTGCTTGGGTTTGCCCTGACCCACATGCGGGACCTCATTCAGACAACTTTTAAGACAATAAACTGCTCACAGAATAATAATACTAGTTGTATCTTTAGTGATAATTTTCAAAGATTTTACTTAGAAAAGGAACGGGAAAGAGAAGCTATTAGCAGGTAAACCAAATGTACAGTGTGGGTTCTTAAGAACAATGTACTAATATTTTTTATATGAAGAAGAGAAATATCAATAAGCTGACCCAGAGATACGTTTACAGTTATTTTGGGCATGGTTTAGTGGTAGAGTTGGCAGTGTTAGGTTTATGGTAGGACTCAATGTTTTTAAAGGCCTTTTCCAGCTTAAGTAATGCTGTGATTCTGTAATTCTGTGATTCTGTAATGATCCTTTTCTTTCTTGTGTGTGTGATTCTGGGCCATTCTAACCCTCCTCCATTTTTTTAATCAGTGAAGGGATTTGAGCTAGGAACTTATCCCTTGTATCTTAGTGTTGAGTGGGTTAATACACTTATTTTCCTCCCAAGTTTTCTGTATTTCTTGATATTTGATTTAATTTGGTCCCCTGCTCCATTCTCTGTCATCAAATTGCTTTTCAAACTACGTGTGGGATCTTCTCTCTTACTGGAGTGGGATGCTATCCCACTCAGGAAAAGCTGGATTCAAACTCTATCACTAAGTACCCAGAATGAGCATAGTAGGTGGTTTCTGTGCCAGTACCCTGAGCTGTATCAGGGACCAAGCTCCGTAGGTGCAGGTCACTCAGGTCATCTCTGTTTAATTGTTAGAGAGATCCTGGGTCTGCCTTTGCCCTGATCAACTGGTACTCTGAAATTCTGTGACATGGTTCAGAATTTTGCACAAATTGGGAACTGTTCCTGGTCTACAATTTGATGCAGCCGTCTTTTTAGTGGCTATGGCTGAGCTGTTGACACAGGTCCAGAGAATGGAACAAGAGGGTAGGACCAGTGGTCATGAATTAGCCATCAGTAGAACTCAGGTGTCTCTCCAGTCCTTGGTGGTGCAGAGGCACAGACTTCCAGACGTGCCCTGTTGCATTTAAATGACTAAATTTCTCCTTGACTCCTCATTAAGGAGCCATCCTTGTGCTGAGCATTTTACACACCAGTTGGGACCTACTCAGTGTTTGATTTGATTTACAACAATTAAAAGCAAGCTTTTTGAATGAGAGAGGAAAAAAAAAAAAAGCCATCAACAAACATGTATCCTATACCTGTGGGTATCTGTGCACAGACATTTCCTGGGTGCTACTGTTGTAAAAATGTTATTAAGTATAATGCTAGTGGAAAATGAGTGAAAAATTGCGCTCCCTGGGCTGATGACTGGATGCAGGTGAGGAATTCTGATATATGAATCTCTGTAGAACCATTTAAAATAATTTGTGAAAATATAATTGTTGAGGAGGGTGTTGAGCACAAAATAAAGAACTACATACCTGGCTTTTACAATAAAGACATTGCTAGGGGCATAATAAATAATGTGTTCTTATTCCTCTCACATGGACTGACAAATATGAGAGGGTAACCTGATTGTATTTTGGATACAATCTCTTTCTTAGTTTTTTGATTTTTTCAAAGGATCCTTTTTCATAATCACTGAAGATATTTGAGAGCTTCTATCCACTTCATCACGAGTCTGTTTTCATGCTACCCAAGTTAACAGTAAGTGGAGCCCATTATGAGTAACTACTTCTACCTAAAGTGCTATGCATATATTTTTCATGTTGCACGCTGTAAGCGCTTTTCTAAATGACAGCCACAAATGCCTGTGAAGCTGGATTCCTAACATTTTGATTTTTATAAGCATCTGTTTTTCTCCTGAGATCTAAAAGGAAATTACAAGCAGTTAAGGGTACAAACTAGTGTTTAAACTTCCATGAAGCACTTCATAGATATAAAGCATGTATCTAAAGTGTTTGAGGTGGTACTGGACAAAGAGAATGGAAAAATATTTTAACCTATGAATACAAATTCAGTTTGATACACTCAGAAAAATATCTGGTTCTCAAAAAACTGAAGAAGAACACATTTAAGGGAGACCAACCCATGTATTTTGCAATTTCAAATTCGATTGTCTCGTTATAGTGTCATAGAATGGGTTGGAAAGGACCTTTGAAGGTCATCTGGTCCAACTTCCCTGCAATTAGCAGGGATATCTTCAATCAGATCAGGTTGCTCAGGGCACAACCTAACCTGACCTTGAATGTGGGATATTTAGGAAGTTGTTGATAGCTTCTCGTAGAGTTTGGACTTGTAATTTGTTTGCCTCGCAAAGCTGAGAACTCCACTCAACAATGTGTCAGTGCGGTAACTCTAAACCCACTGCACTGCGGCATAGCTCAGGCATGCAGATTTGATTTTCAACAGGATTCAATGGAACAATCCATTTCTGGTGCTAATCCTTTTCCACAGCGTTGCTTGACTGTTGCAGCCTCCCACGGAAAAGGCCACAGTCAAGCATACATTATATTGTCAGAATGATAAATGATAAATGAAGGTGGTGAGTGGTCAGCTGCCAAGGAAAAGACAGTCCATCCTGTAGGAGAATTAATTGGCTACGTACACAACTACACAAACCGAGCTGTGGTAGGTGGTCCCTGCTAGAGATGTCTCATCAGTCTATTGATTGCTCACTCTCAGACTCTGGGGCACCTGAGCTGTGCACTGGAGGTCCTTGCAGATGTAGTCCTGTATGTTCAGACTGAGCATGCAATAGGCCTTTACCCTTGTTTTGTTCTATGTTTTTCTTCCTTTTTTTGGTTGAATCTTGGAATGTACATGTCAGCTGTTCCTCTATTTGATCTGTGTGACTGCAATATTCCTATTTTTTCACTTTTTCATATATATTCACTTTTTTATATTGATCTCTATGTCAGAGATACGTTCACTCACTCATGGATTCTTAGAGCTTGACCAGTGTTTGACTGTTTAGTAATAAATGAAAAACAGAGAAGTGGAGCATGATTAGGCAGCAGTCTGATCCATTAGAAGGTGTCTTTGCCCATGGCAGGGCAGTTGGAGACTTTAAGGTCTCTTCTAACTCAAACCATTCTGCTTCTATGATTCTAGGAATTCATTGTCATCATCTTTTTGTAAGAATAGCCAAGGTAAATGTAGCCTTTTATTTTTCCTTTTCTTTTTTTGGTTATGTAATGTACTTTCACCCTTAAATAATACATCAATAAAGCACCTGGTTCAAAATTTGACACCTAAAACACCTCTTGCTTGTTCTTAGTGGGATTGGCTTCACCTGTCTCTAATGGGAATGCCCAGACATGGTAATAGGAGAGTGATAGCAGAAAAGCTCATAGAGTTAGCCCTGACATGACACACATGCCGTGTCAAGAATGTGTTTATTCTTAAGAATTAAATGCTTTGGGGAATATCGTGTGCATGGTGCTTTTGAACAATATTCTCCTCTCAGGTGGCCAGGATGAAATGTTACACACCTTTCATTGATCTGTAGCATTTTCATGTTCTGTCAAGAAAAACACAAGGGAAGTGGGAAGTATACCTGACATTAAAGTTTTAGAAGTATCTATTTGTGGCTGAAACTCCTTGGTGAGTTTTCCAGTGAATAAAGGCCCTTTACGTGTGCAAATACTTTTTAACATTTGTAGTTGATGTTTTCTGTATTTAGGCATAAATTTACTGTTATGTTGAGCAACTCCAGGCCTGTAAGTGTGTTTGTGTTTTCTATATCATTCTCTCATGTTAATTCTCATAAAACTTGCCTGGTACGTTTGCCTTCCCTGCAAGTGAAGAAAATAAGCTGTGGTTGTGTGTGAAAGGGGAGCCAGTCCTGGGGAACTTGTCTGTGTGTGATTCCAAATATAATGGCTTAAATGAACCTCTTCTGTTTCTATGTCTTCCACTTCTGAGGTGAGAAATCATGTTTAGTTGACAAGTTTACTATTTTTTGTGAGACTCAGGTGCATTTGAGTGAGATGAAAAGATTTTGAGGAAAGGCAGAATAAGAAGACATCAGGAGGCTTTTGTATGGAGAATTTTAAATGAACAAATTGTAGGAGCATCAAGGTGAAATACGTAAAAGATGGAAAAAAGAATTTGAATTGAGTGATGACCAGGGCACAGCTAAATTTTATTATTTTTTTCCTTATTCATAAAAGGAAGATCAAAGTGATGTCTTAGGATATTGATAAAGAAGAAATGTGTGGATTTTTGTATGCATATAGAGGGTAGACAGTGTTGAAGGAGAGACTTTCATGTTGTTCTGTGATGGCAAACTTGCCAGCAATGAGGATGATCTCATTTGGACTGGAGATGGGTAGGAGAATACCTGGAGAAAAAGGTGAGGAATTCAATTCTCTGTGTTTTGTGCAGTGGAAGAGAATAACAGCAAAGAAATACCAGGAGGATGGCTGGAGATATGGGGGTGTTAAAGAGAAAAATGTTAAGAGTCAAAAAGTGCTTTATTGAGTTACAGATAAAGAGCCTAATGTTGTGAGAAGGGGTCAGCTTACTGGGGATTTGAGTACTGGACTACTGCAGCCTCCCATGGAAAAGGCCATGGTCTTGGTGCAAGAAGGAAAAAGGAAAGGACTGACATCAGAAGTGTGGGAGATCCAGACAACAATAAGATGAAAAAGCAAATTGGAGAAACCAGTCGGGGAGGAAGATGAAAAACAGAAAGAGAACATGAAAAAACATCCCCAAACACAATGTGTGGAGAAAGATTTGTATTTTCTGCCAATCTGGAGGAAATTGGATCAAGTGGAATGCTAGATTGATCTGAGCTGGAAACTTATTTATGGGAAGGAGGAGGAATTGGTTGCATGGAAAGATTTTGACAGCTCAAATTGGAGGAAGAGGCATCTTGGAAGGTGTCGCCGAGGGTGGTGTAAGCAATTTCAGTGGAGTGGAGCTGAACTGTAATTACCAGATATTTAAGAGAAGAGAGAGGGAATTAGGAGAGCTACAGTAAACTGCACATTTAAAAAAAAAATGCTTTAAGATGAGAAGAGGGTACTCATTTCTGCAAATGAGATCCACTGTACTTGGAACAGTGTATGCTGAGAGATAAAATAAGGCTCTTCATCCTATTAGCAAGTCTCGTCTTTCAGGAAAGCGTTTGGCTGCTGGGGGATATATTTGTTTTTCATGACTTACTTTCAGTAAGGGTAATGAAGGAATAGAGGAAAATTGTTCATCTCTGTCGGAATCATATATAGTTTTGGAATATAACTGAAATACTCTGTTGTCAATACATACAGTTTTGGGAGGAAAACTAACCAAAAGATGAGTTTCTCATAACAGCTGCTGAAGTCATGTAGCCTTTCAGAGGTAATTCCACTGACAGCAATTTCTAGGACATCTTTTTGTTCCCATGCTGATGCCTGATGGTCTTTCAGGAAAGGAAAACTGACATTAGAGTTTCCTGTCAAGCGCACAAAGAGAAGAAATAGAAAAATTATACAGAGGTGCATTTTTTTCCCCAAGCTGGCCTGTCATGGTGATGCTGGGTGCTAACTGAAATGATAGGATGTGTGATATTTTGAGGCAAAGACGTGAGTTTAAATTATTGGTGTTTCTTCTGGAGTTAGGAGACTGTTGAGAAAAATCTTGGGTAGGTCTGTTACAGTCACTGGAAACAAGGCAAGGGAGAATGTTGAATTGGAGAATGTTGAATTTATCCACCTGTCTGAAGGTCAGATAATTACCCTATTTTTTAAAAAAAAATCAGTAGTTAAGATTACACAGTCTCTCACAGGACATAGCATTTGTTATCCTTAAACAGTTTTTTCTTAAGACTTAGGTTAAAGCTTCATAATTTTGGTTTAACTTGTTAGATTTCTTGTCCTGTTCACTGTAGTTGCATGGAACAATTTATATTCTCCCTCTTAGTACCATCTTTTTAGGTATTTGAAGGCTGCTGGCTGTTTTCTTCTTGACTAAATAGCTCTAGTGTGGGATTTGGTGCTGGTTTCAGACCTGAAACTTAGATAATTTGCATACAGGTATCCCAGGGCACTCTGGGTGCATGAGGTTCCACTATATTTCATGGAATCATAATCCTGGAGAGTTTCTGTTGTAGGCTAAACAAATGGGTTGGGAGTACGAGGGAAACAAAATTTGTGGATGAATATACTAGGAAGAAATACTGATTCAGGAATGGAATGCTCAGGATTTCCCATATGTGTATCTTATGGAAAGTTGGGGCAGGACAGATAGGAATTGAATGACTGAAGAGTTTTAATCTTAAAGAGGGGAGATTTGGATGGGATCTTAGGAAGAATCGTTTTGTTGTGAGGGTGGTGAGGCCCTGGCCCAGGTTGCCCAGAGAAGTGGTGGCTGCCCCATCCCTGGAGGTGTTCACGGCCAGGTTGGATGAACTAGTCTCACCTGGCTGTTTCATTGGGTATTAGTTTGCTCTCCAAAGACCTTTGCCAAACATGGATCTTAAAGTAACACTTTCAAAACTCTTGGGCTTGCTTAGCCTGAGAAACAAAGCGTGCTAGAATGAAGAACAATGTTTTGCCTCCTTGTTCAGCCAACTTTGTCCCTGAATCAAGCCTTTGGGAAGGTTGTATCACTAAGTCCCACATAACAACTTAGCCTGAAAACATCTGGGACTCTGTTGTAGATCTCTTATCAAAAAAACAGCATTAACCATCAGCTTGTAGAATTATACAATTAGGGAAGTTTTTTCCACCCTGGATAATCTATTTTGTTCATTAAGGTAATGCATATGTTTTAAAAATTTGGCATTTTGCCTTGGCAAATAGCTTGAAGATAAAAGAAAGTTTAATCCTCTAATTCTCCTCATATGAAGTCCTGCCATTTAGAATCTCCTGAATGAAGTTCCACATGTACTTTTCTGTTCTTAAAGTCTTGCAGCATATCAAAAACATTTCCACCAAAGTTAACTGCTAATGCTGAGCCATTTCTCCTGTTAATGCCACAACCAGAACTTGTGCTTTTGAATTAATGGATGACATCATTGACATCTATGGATGTGTGGAGATTGATGAAGATTTTTTTGTATTTTACCTGGTATCACAATTATTATTAATTTTCAGCTGATTTTTAATAATGGTGGAATTGATAAGAACTGCTGACTTTCAGGCTGGAATTTAGAAATTTAAAATGTGCATGATATTCAAATATGATCTTAATTCAAATCTATACTTCTTCTGCTCCTGGCATCTTCCCGTGGTTCTTGGGAGGAGAGAAGGAAAACATATTATTTTAAGGAGTATTTGGTGCTTATTAAAATTGCACATACGCCCGCCTTCAATAGAATCTT
The DNA here is from genome assembly GCA_013389865.1 of Piaya cayana. NCBI lineage: Eukaryota > Metazoa > Chordata > Aves > Cuculiformes > Coccyzidae > Piaya > Piaya cayana. The sequence goes on along the minus strand of WAAB01019484.1, from coordinate 43,177 downwards.
GATTTACTGCAGGTTGTTCATGTGTCGCATGCGGACATTTTTAGAGAACAGATTTCTTATCACTGTGAACAGTGAATGGCTTCCAGTGCTCCACGATCGGTGAGCAAAAACGTTATATCCATTGTAAAAGGTAGGAAACCATGAAATCTATAAGCCGATTTGGCAGAAGAAGTGGTTGTTGGTGCCAAGATTTGGTTACTGACCCACAGCTTCCTGTTTTTAAATATATTAATTGATTCGCAAAGAGCATCTTTTGGAAAACAAGAACTCAGACAGACTGGCACAGGCTGGAGCTCCGCCAAGACTGCTCGGGAAGGTTGCCATGCTGGGAGCGAGCGAGCGAGAGAGAGAGCGAGCGAGAGAGACGAGGAAAGAAAAAAAGGCAAGACTTGGCACGGCTCAGTCAAATCAGCTTCTTTTGTCTGCTTTCTCGGCTTGAGCTTCAGGAAAGAAAACCGTCCTGGGGTACAGAAAAACTCACAACTTTTTGGTTTTCAAACTTAGATAGCTTTTTAAGTCTCTTGGGCTGTTTGAAAGTGGTGGTACATTAAATGGCGTTCAGTTGCCAGTGATAAGAGAAATAAAAGACTTCTTTAATGAAGCCTCCACAATGTCAGTTTATACATATGGGAAATACGATATTTGCTTTTTTTTTTTTTGTATGTCTAATTAAACTGTGAGGGAGCCGAGTAACTTGGAGGATTACAGAGGGGATACTTAAATAAAAAGGAGAATTTTCATTTTTTGCAACAACAAAAAAGTTTTCGTCGACATGAATGTGCTTTAAAACCAAACCTGACCTCCTTCGAAATGTGTTCTGAATGGGAATTTCAGCGTTTCGCTCATATGTGATGCAGATTCGAACTTTTAATGGAACCTGCTTAAAGATTTCATCTGACCCAGCAATGAAGTAAGAGTAGAAAGTTGTGGCATCTTAACATAAAAGTAAGTATGTTCTTAAAGCAACAATCTTTATTTTTGCTGCTTTGTGCTGTCCTAGCTCCATCTCTCAGCTATTAGTGACAACACTGAAGACCAGCAGGGCAAACCGAAGACACCCCGACTACGCCTGAAGGGCAAAACAAGAAATGGGACATGATTATTTTGCTACTGCTCTGAAACATTTCTTCCAGTGCATCTCACTAGAAAGCAGATGAAATTGCTAAATTTTCTACTTTTGGAGAAAACAATGCATGGGAAAATACGGAATTCTGCCAAGCGAGGAAGGTTTGAAGATGTCAGAGCTGGATTTGAACTGATGACACTGGATTTAGAAACTTCTATTTGTAGTTACAGTACCTGTTTGCTGTAAATTGTGAAAAAACCCTGCTCTTTTCTCAGACATGGATTAAAAAAACCTGTGCCGACTGAAGCGTGGATGTCTTATGATTTCAATAAAATTAAGGACCTAAAAATCCATTGTTTGTTTTCTCCAAGGGTGCCTGGATTTTCGGTGAGACAGGTACCTTATTTCTGTTTTCATAGGAACAAATACGATCACGCTGCCTATTAGGCCTGGATGTGGTTGGATTATGCTTGTGCTGTGACAATATCAGCATCATTATTTCAGAGAGTAACTGTAAAGCATAGATTTTTATGGATCGCCTTCAGTTATAGTAAGTATTATACTATCCTTACAGAATGGATTGTTCAGCCTGTAAGACATGTAATTTCTGGCATGCTGTAGAAGTAAATTTCCCTAATTCTTACATGATGCAGGAAAGTAACAAACAATATTAATGAAAAGCATTTAAATGTGTTTTTATTTTAACTGTACATTGTGGCATTTTGATTGAGAAATAATTGGCCTTTTTGATTCTGTGAAAGAACTTGAGTTACTTAATATTACATTAAATTGGTTTTGTAGCAAAATATGTCAGATTTTTGCTACATCGGTGAGCCTTTCCAAAGATGCTGTAGTTAAGTCGTGGGTATGATGCTGTTGTGATTCCCACTGATGTGCTAACATTTTAGTGTGGTTTGTTATTTTTGAAAATGATATTACAAAAATAGCAATTCTATCTATCTCATTCGTTAAAAATTGTGTTCACTAGCTATGTGGTAAAACAGGAATCCCGCAACAGATTACAAAGTGATCCCCAGTGGAAAGGAGATATTTGAAGGAAGGAGTTCAGTTGTGCTTTCTGTGTCGTTAGCTGGTGTGTTGTTCATTCCTGCACAGGCATTAACATGTGGTGTGACCGGAGACAGAGGGAGGTGATGGGTGTGAGTTTGCAGTCACAACAGTGTAGTAAGTTTGTCTGTCTGTGTGCATCTTCTGAATGAATGCCCTGTATTCCTTAGAAATACTGTGCAGGCTCACAGCATAGGCTGTTTTCTTTAACCATGGCATTTCAAACTAAATTTTTAATGGGTGTCCCTGTTAAATATCAGAAAAAAACAGAAAACACTTATTGTGGTGCCTCTAAGTGAAAACAAGCTCTGAATGTCACAATAACCATATTTCTCTCCTGAGTGCTTATATAATTTCATAAATGGTTTCTCAGTTTTTAAACATGATCAACATGTGGCTCCTTGCAGTACGTTTACAGATAGAAATATTTGTATAAATATTTTAACATATATTGACACTGAAGTTATTTTGAAAGCAGTTACTACAATTTTGAAAATATTTATCTTTGAAATTTCAAGTCAGCAGATTTTGGTTTCCTAAATGAGACTGACACCACTGCAGATTTCTTCTGGCCTACACAAAAAAGAAAGTATTTTTTTTGTTTTACTAAATGCTTCACTTTTAGGAGTTTGTCTAAGTGCTTATTTTTGGAAAATATTCCAACTTGGCAAGTTAAGATAAAAATTTGAATTGTGTGGTTGAAACGGTTGGTTCTAGAATGTTGATTGGCTTGTGTGAAAATGCAAATTATAAGCGTAATTTGGTGTGGTTTATCTATTTATATATTTTAATTGAAACCTGTATAATAATTTGGAGTTTTCTGCGTACTTAAGTCAGATTATTCATTATCACCATTCATTTATGATCCTGAGTTACTGGTGATGTTCAACAACTTCATAAATGGGCAATTTGTGTTTAATACTTAATGAATCATTAGTACATATTTTCTATCGGTTTGGACCATTCCTTAAAGTGATGTATTTCAATATGCAGGTGAGTATTAGTGTTTAGGGTTTAAATTGATTTTTCTTATTAAACTACAGAGACGTCATGTTATTTCGCATAAGACTGTTGTATTTGGTACTGTGATGGGCCTGTGTCTGATCTCACTCGTATGTATTAACAATACATTAATTGAGGTTTACTCTTGTGTTTTTAGCAGTATCAAAGTGGCTTTAGATCAAAATGGGGCTATAATGGCTTAGTTTGTGCCTTTTATATTTATATATGTTAACCATTTTAAACTCAGATTTATACAAAGGTTGAATGAGCGCTTATTGTGAAGCAATAAGTTCATTGGACAAGGAAGAGATAAACAGTTCTCAGTGTGACTATGGATTTTTCCCAAATACGGCTACAGGACAATACTATAAACTTTAAAATACAGCGTAGGCAGATTTTGCATGTTATTTTGCACGCTGATATCCAGGGAAAATGCGGAAGGTTACCTTGATATGGTACACGTGGTAGAACTCTGGATTCTGCCATTGCTGAGGTAACGTCATCTTCTGTATCCAGTATTTTTTAAAAAAGCTATCTTAGGGCTCTTTCCATTTACCATTTACCATTTACCATTTACCCTTTGCAGTTCATAGAGTCATATTGTTTGGGTTCCAACCACCTGCCATGGGCAGTGACATCTTCCAATGGATCAGGTTGCTCAAAGCCTCTTCTAACCTGGCCTTGAGCACTTCCAGGGATGGAGTTAATTATTTTCTATCCCGCTACATGGTGAGGTGCTTTCTCTCTGAATAGCAACTTTTTTTTTTATTCTATATAACTGTAGTGCATGTTTCTTCAGATCTTTCGCCTGTGCATAATGACATGGATAAAGCCATAAGTGCATTCCATATATTTTTGTCTGTTAGTCCAACCTAGTCAAAGGTGGAAACCTGCCTAAAAAACTAAAGGAAGAAGTAGTTTTCTCTTCTTCCTTATTAGCTGTAACTTATAGTTTATCATTAATTTCATATCCTCTTGCTCATGAAAACAGACATAGAATTTTTCTTCATTTTGGTTAAAATAATTTGTCCAGTACTTTGTGTGCATGTGCTGATTAACAGTGCAAATTGGCATAGAGGGATTGTCTTTGGTAGAATTTCACTCCTTTATTCCAGCTGGAGGTACAGGCCACAATCTTTATTTCTGCAACTGAAATTTTAAGCAAGAATGATAGTATTTGTCCAGCATAACTGTTAAAATTGCATGTAAGTGAGCTAAGTAACTTTTGTTGTGGAGGAATAAACACCTTGAGAAGGTGATTTAAATGGCTGTCGCATTGATCCTGTGACTCACTCTCTTTATTGACCATGAAGGTAATCCAGGTCGGCTGGCTTAGGGCAGGACACCTGACATTTAAATGGCTAAATCCGAGGAACATCAAATTCTTAATGAGATAATTTACAAAAAGAAAGTTTTAAAATGCAAAATAGCAGTGAATACTTATACAGGGTTGTACTCTGTTGCAGTGCAGTATTTGCTATATTCAATTTCAAGATTAAGAAAATAGGAAAACAGGATAACAAATGATAAGGAGATAAGAACATTAACTTGTAGTATTTTTAGTTGTCTTAAGATAACCATATTGTTTGCTATGAGTCAGCAGTGTGCCTAGGTGGCCAAGAAGGCCAATGACATCTTGGCTTTTATCAGAAACAGTGTGGCCAACAGGATCAGGGAAGTGACTGTCATCCCCTACCCCAAACCTTGAATCCTGTGTTCAGTTTTGGGTCTCTCACTGCAAGAAAGACATTGAGGTCCTGGAGTGCATCCAGAGAAGGGGAACGAAGCTGGTGAAGGGGTTGAACAAGTGCTGTGAAGAGTATCTGAGGGCACTGGGCTTGTTTAGCCTGGAGAAACAGAGGCTGAGGGGAGACCTTATCACTGCCTACAACTGCCTGAAAGGAGGTTGTAGAGAGGTGGGTGTTGGTGTTTTCTCCGAGGTGACAGGATGAGAGGAAATGGCCTCAAGTTGTGCCAGTGCACTTTCAGATTAGATAGGAAAAATTTCTTCATTGAAAGGGTTCTGGCCACTGGCACAGGCTGCCCAGGGAAGTAATAGAGTCACCAGCCTTGGAGGTATTTAAAATACAGGTGAATTAAGTGCTTAGGGATATGTTTTTTTAGTGGACAGGTGCAGTTGGACTTGATGATCACAAAGGCCTTTTCCAACCAAATGATTCTATGATACTATGATTCTATATTCATATTTATTTTATAGGTAAAGAATAATCCACAGTGGTTTAGGGCCTGACAGATTACGATAACCTTCTGGAAGTTCTTGTTGATTATGGACATATGTATTTTTCCAGTTGTTTTCCTGTAAGTTACAGCCAGTAGACATCTGTGTCCCTGAGTCACTCTAGCGTTTTTTTCCATATTTGGCTGATGCTAAGGAAGTTTAAATTGTGTGTTTCTTCCCTGGGACAGATAGGGACCACCCACTTACTGTAGTTGAAAGCTGTAGTGGTCTTCACCTGGTCTTGAGTGTGCCACATCCTCTCATGTTCATAAAGGTGGCATTTATTCTGTTTAGAAAAAGTAACACAAATGAATTGGCCACTGTGCACTTTCTCATCTAAGTAATGAAGAAGCTGGGATTGAAATATGACCAGATTCGATGTTTTCATTACAGTAGATGAACTATAGGTCTTGCAAGAAATTCCCATTACTGTCCCTTCTTTACATTTGTTAAATCAACTTTTTTTTTTGTAAGTTTACCACAATCAAGCAGAATAAGGGTATAATTTCCTTTAGCAGCTTCATTTTGTTGTCATAGTAAAGCAAAGGTTAACTTCTCTTCTGTGCCTGCTTTGGTTTTAAACATTGTGAAGACAAAGACAGTTGAATCTTATTTATTGTTTTAAATTGCAGAGTGACTTCTGCCTTTGCCACCTCCTAATAGAAATCAAATTCCCCTCTGTATTGTTTCAATGAAAGTAAAAGGTCTTCAGATTGGATGGGGCTTTGAGCAACCTGATCCACTGGAAGGTGTCCCTGCTCACCCAGGGGTGTTGGAACTGGATGATCCTTGAGGTCCCTTCCAGCACAAACCGTTATATGATTCTATATCCTTGAAGATGCTTGATGACACTTATGTTTCCCATATTCCTAAGTATCTTGGAATAAATGAATTTGATTTTTTTCTCTAGTTATTCATATACAAACTAGTTTTCTGGGTCTATATGAGAGGATAATCTTTGCTCAGTAGTTGTTTGAAGAGTCTGTGAATTTTCGTTTCATGAACCATAAAACAGCTGCTCACTAGAGGTTCACATTGATGCCATCTTCATTGTTCTCCTCATAGTGGTGGATAGGAAAACAGCTCTTTAATGGCACATAATATATTCTCTGGGAACACCTGGGGAGTAGAGGTGCTGAAATGCAGTATATATGTACCATTTCAGCCATGAGAAGTTGTCTGAGTTTTCTTCATGATGCTGGCAGGAGATGGGGTATACAGAACTGGGGTCTTTTGGAGTTACAGCTACAGCCAGGTGGGGGCATCAGAAAAGGTATTGGACATTTGGAATTGCTTTCTTTTTTAACATTTCACTGATGAAGAATAGAGACATTCTGCAGAGATTGTTTTTCTATCAAGTGTTTGATTTCCAAAGTCAGATTATGTCATACAAAGGACAAAGACCCTACAAATAATGTCTCCCCTGAGTAATGACAAACTCATGAGTACAGGATCTAGATGCCTTGTGACATGTCCTTGTAGTATTAAATCTTGGCATATAAACACTGGCATGTTAAGATTTATTGTTCAGAGTAGTGCATTCACTTGCATATCTCCAGGTCTTTTTTCTTTCTCTCATGAACCTGTCTCATTGTCTTTAATCCCTAAAATGTTCATTTCCAAGATGACTGATTTAGTTTATTTTAATTGCTTTGCCTTTTTCTGCTATGTCTCCATTAATCCCTGTTTTCCAGGGATTCAACACTGAACAAGTCCTTTTTGAGAAAACAATTTCTTTCTCAGTGAGGGACATGGGGTTACTAAGGCATCGTACTACTGCCTATTCCACATGAAGAGTTAACATTTAAGTTTACTCTTGTCCTTCAGAAATCTCCAAAGGTAGACAAAGGGTGTTTAAGTTCACTGGGCTTGTTCTATGACCTCTGTATTCTGAAGCCGTTCTTTGCCACCCAACAGAGATACTTGTGGTTCCAGGGCACTTCATGGTGTAGTATGTGAGAGCACAAAAATAAAATAGGGCTCGAAATGTGCATGTGTGTAGATTAGGATCCTTGTGGCATGGCAAAATGAGGAAATAGTACAGAGTCATAGAATCACAAAATGGTTTGGGTTGGAAGGGACCTTAAAGGCCATCCAGTTCCAACCCTCTGTCATAGGCAGGGACACCTTCTACTGGGTCAAGTTGCTCAAAGCCTCATCCAACCTGACCTTGAACACCTCCAATTCTCTGGACTCGTTCCAAGAGTTCCATAACCTTCTTATGTTGGGGATTCCAGGGCTGGAAAATGTCAAACAGCTCTAGTCCTGCTACTGATCCCTGAGGGACACCACTTGTTACAGGTATCCATCTGGACATCCAACCATTGACCACTACTCTCTGAATGTGACCATGCACCCAGTTCCATATCCACCAAGCAGTCCACCCATCAAAAACATATTTTGTACAATTTTTGGCATTAGTTAGATACCAGGAGGTGTTATTTTTCTCTCTGCTTTGGTATGCTGGATTCTGAATGACAGCAAGATCTGACCATTTCTTATCAATGTGGCTGCTGATTTGCTTAGGGAAAATATCTGGATGGAACTGATGACTGTCTTGGTGTCATCTTTTCTCCTAAGTTCTTATTGCTGCTGACCTCTTAAGGCTGTATAAAACTGTTGTTTTTTCTGAAGCTGAAACCTCTGTAGTATGAACTGTTAGGTTTTTAAAAACAGAAGGTAGAATCATAGAATGTCCTGAGTTGGAAGGTAACCACAAGGATCAATAAGCATAACTCCTGTCCTTGCATAGGACAACAACATTCACACCCTGTGTCCGAGGGCATTGTCCAAATGAGGCTTGAGTATTGTCAGGCTTATGCTGTGACTACTTCCAGTGCTCTACCACCCTCTGAGTGAAAAACCTCTTCTTAATATCAAACCTAAACCTCCCCTGGCACATCTTGCTTCCATTCCCTTAGGTCCTATCATTGGTTGCCAGAGAGGAGAGATCAGTGTTTGCTCCACTTTCTTCCATTGTGAGGAAGCTGTAGAGTGCCAGGAGGTCTCTCTTCATTCTCGTCTTCTCCAGGCTGAAGTTGACAGTGTTTGTACAACACTGATTGCCTTGTGTGTTCTATCAACTTGTTAATGAAACATATTGATTAGAGAGAAATTAGAGCATGGTCATGAAATGGGTGTTTCCATAAATGGAATTTTATTCCTTATTTATGATGAGACTGGATGGAACACTTGTGAAGACATCAGAATACACTTTCCACACATGTACATTACTGTAAGGAAGTCAGTTGTGACATATAAATGTTTCAGACACTTCAGGAAGATCATAGAGTCATAAAATCATAGAATGCCTTGGGTTGGAAGGGACCTTTACAGGTCATCCAATCCAAACCCTCTGCAGGAGCAGGGACGTCTTTAACCAGATCAAGTTGCTCAGAGCCCCACCCAGCATGTCCTTGATCGTTTTCAGGGATGGGGCCTCCACGGTCCCCCTGGACAACCTGTGTCAGTGTTTCACCAATTATAAAACGCTTATTAAAAGTTCCACAACTTAGGAGGTAATCAGATTTACAGGAGGAATACTTAGAGAAGTCGTGGATGCCTCTGTCCCTGGAGGTTTTCAAGGCCAGGTTGGATGGGACTTCGAGGATCCTATTCCAGCAGAACACATCCCTGCCCACGGCAGGGGTGTTGGAAGCAGATGATCTTTAAGGTTCCTTGCAGCCCGAACCATTCCATGATTCTAGGAGTGTCTCTCTAGTAATACATTTACGAAATTTGAAAGGAAATTTGGAAGATCTGAAGAAAGGTTATTTTTGACTTCACTAAACTACATTGAGAAGGTATATAGATGCCATGCAGATCCTTAAAGAAGCTATTAGTGAACTCTTGATTTGATACATAGAAGCTCTTTAGGATTATGCTATCCTTATATAAGACAGAGTTGGCCTGTCACAAGAAGTTTAAAAAGTGAGAAGTGAGTTGGTTCCCTGATGTTTTAAATGCTTCAGGATGTAGTTCCTCCTGAAGAGCAGTGTGGGTGGCATGGTGTATTTGGGAGCAGATCTGATTTATCTTTAGTCAGTAGGTTTTCTCTGTTCTACACCATTGATTGCCTCCACATAAGGATATAGAATCACATATTTCTGCTGACATGTGGGTAGTACGCATGCTGCTTGTCTAGACAGCTGCAAAAGGTGGGGATTCCATGCTTGCAAGCTGTTATTTGGGCTAATAATATATTGTACTATGACTGATCTAATCTTCTGTAGAAATTAAAATTAGTACAATAAGAGAGGAGGCATACAGAAAACACTGTCTTTGAGATTACATCAAACTGGATTATTTCTTTGACCGTCTTCTTAGATAATGCACTGAACACTTCTTGCATTATTTCTGATACGTAACAAGGGCTTAGGCCCAGTTCCTTGTCTGCAAAACACTGACTTTGGGTTTCAGCATTGATAGGTTTGCATTTGTGTTGGTTTTACAGAGCATGCTGTCATCTCTTTTACATCTCAACACAGTGCCAAATGTACAGTGTCTAGAGTGTGTGTACAAGATGAAAGGTTTCTGTGTGGGTTTTGTTTTGGATGCCCCATAGCTGTGTTTTTTTCTAGTCCTACAAATATGAACAGAAAAACGGTCTAGTTTGCTTGTTCATCTAATGCACAGACAAGTAAAATCAAAGAAGTCTCTGGGGTCCTTACTTCTGCATAGGTAGAACAGTGATATGATGTTTCGATTTTTTGTTTTCCACGGGAAGTGATGTTGGTAATATGAATTCCAGCCCAGATTAACACATCTGCAGTGACTTTGTGGAGAGCGTATGAAAAGAGAAAAAGTGTATGTGTGTATGTTCAGGAGAAGCATGTTCAGAAAAATCTTAATAGTTTGTACTATATTGATAGAGATGCTTGGAATTGAACATTATAGGATGGAAAATTTTGCACTGAAGTAGGCAATATCCACTGATAAAATCTTCTCTAAGAAGTTTATGACTGCATCGGAGGCTTGTTTTAGGTGATTTTCCCATTTGTAAAGCACAGCATAGTGTTTGCCCATCAGTTTATATTTATCCTGTTCCTACGTGGAGCATGTTGCATTGTTCTGTCCTTAGTTGGAGTTCTAGATGATGTCAGTTTGGAAGCTGGAATAGCAAGGGTGATATCCTGAATTTTTTTTTTTAAATTTACTTGTATATTGTCTTTATGCAAGATGATATTGTCTTGCCTGAATCTCCCCAGTACCCAGTGCCCTGATGTGTGTGGTTCTGAGACTGAAACAGCCACGTAATCCTTGGTTGTGAAAGTCTCAGCAAGCCGCACTTCTGGACTCCAGCCAGTTGAGATTCCAGAAGAGACCCAATGATGTTAGCAGGTCTGTCTTTTGAGGGTGTCTGGCAGCTGGACAGTTGTGATGCTTCAGAATAAGAAGGCAGAGGTGGCTTCATTAGTGAGGTACACCCAAGCGCCAAAATCAAACTGCTGCCAGTGGCAGTGCATTACTGCAAGTACTTTGCTCTTTTGAAAGAAAACTGGCACTGTTTGCAGATAAAACTAATGCTGGCTCATATCTGCAGTTACAAAGAAGGTAGCACTTCTATTACTTTGTTCATAGCTTTGTCCAGTGAGTGAGAACACTGTAAAAGTAATCCCATAGGTCTGACCCCTGTATCCACTTGTGGCACTATCCAAGGATCTAATGCATGAGCACTTGGTAGCGAGCTGGGAACCCACCTTTATAATCGATAGATAAGAGGTTTATGGTCCCCAGAAGACATTAAATTCCATGTATGTAATACATCTGCCTTTGTATTAGTTATAGACAGTTGTGATGCTTTTTAAGTATTTGGGATGTTTTGTTCTGATGCTGTTACACCTATGGCTATTGTTTTCTGGTTTTGTGCACCTGATGTAGTAACTTTTTATAAATGAAATTATCTAATGTCTGTTGTATTTCTTGTTCGTTTTTTTGAATTTTTTTTTTGCTACGATTAAACTCATAAAACCATAGCATTGGTGTAATCTTGCATTTAGGATACATTGTGGTACTGAAATAAGACATGTTGCCCCAGTGTAAGGTTTTTCCTTTCATATGAATCCATGCTGTACAATATAATTCTTTTTTTTTCTTGATATAACACTTTTTCTGTGTAAATTAATCTGAAAGGGAGATGGTGAGAGCTGACACATTTGTACTGAACGAACTGGTTTTGGTGGAGAGAGCAATGTGATTCCCTGCAATGTTGTCTCACTGTTCCCTTCTTTATAACTGCTGTGTTGTGGAAGGCTATCGTGGTGCTTACTTTTATAGTTGGGAAACATTTTTCTTGTTATTTAGTACAGATGCTGACATAATGAGTGCTCTGCTGTAATGAATATTTGATGCGTTTATGCTAATGTAAATGCCCAACTATCTTGTCAGTTCTCTTCAGCCCTTATAACATTTTAGACAGCAATTTTGAGAGTGATGCACTTTGTCTCCCCAATGCATTTTGATGAAAAGGGAGAATATTTTTATGGACAATCAGTTAACAACTTCTAGAATTAATTTCCATGTGGTCTTGGCTGTTATACAGTTAGATTTTAACTTGAAATAATCTATTTACACTCTCGTGAGAGAACTGGGCGAAGGTCCATATCTGCAGTGTAGGTATGTAAGACTCATTACTCCCATTTTCCTTCATAGTCAACAGACAGAGGTAGGGTCTTTAAGGCAAATTTCTTTATTATATAAAACGGTGCTATTGGGGCCTCAGGTGAAATAGTTTCTAGTGAAATGCAGTATCTTCTAATACATTTGCTTGCAGCATTGTTGAATTATGTCTTAGTGCTCATCAGCAGTGAGTGTATCAATCATAAATAACATCATAGAATCATAAAATTAAAAATTAACGTTTGGAAAAGACCTCTAAGATCATGAGGTCCAACTATCCCCCCAACCCCACTGTGCCTACTAAACCATTTCCCCAAGTGCCACCTCTGCATGTTTTTTTAACACCTCCAGGTGTTCAGTGACTCCACCACTTCCCTGCTAACCTCTTCCAGTTAAGAAATGTTTTCCTAATGTTCAATCTACACCTCCCCCGGCACAACTTGAAGCCATTTTCTCTCATCCTATTGCTTCTTCCTTGGGAGAAGAGACCCAACACCCACCTTGCTACAACCTCCTTTCATCTCAGGTTCCTCAGCCGTTTCCTGTAACCCCTGGGCTCTAGACCCTTCCCCAGCTTCATTGCCATTCTCTGGAAACACTCCTGCACCTCAATATCTTTCTTGTACTCAGAGGCCCAAGACTGAAAGCAGGATTTGAGGTGCAACCTCACCAGCACCAAGTACAGGGGGGCAATCCCTTCCCTGCTTCTGCTGGCCACACTATTGCTGATAAGAACCGAGATGCTGCTGGCCTTCTTGGCTACCTAGGCACACCGCTGGCACAGCTCTCCTACTCTTGAGCAGATAAATGTTCTTTGGAAATTACTAGCAGTGTGAATAATTCTTTGTATTCTCATAACTGTATTTAGCTCATAATCACGTATAGTGCTTTGTGCATGTGTGTGTATCTCCTGGGTGATGCCATCATTTGTTCTGTCCCATGGGAGGATAGAGAAGAGGCTCTGTCTGAGTCCACGTGGTGCATTTTTTCCATCATTTGCCCTGTCATTCTCATGGCATGATACAATCTGGAGGCGTGCATATTTTAAAATTTTGGCACTGCATTTCAAGACAACTATGGTCCAACTGGAAATAGTCTGGAGGGCAGTAATGATAGTGAGGATAGATAGGAGGTCTAGGAAATATAATGAGTGAGAAAGCAAAATGGAGTCGTTTAGCCTAAGGAGAAGACGATTGAAGTAGAATTTGATGACACTATTCAGTGACTGAATCATAGAATGGTTTTGGTTGGAATGGACCTTAAAGCCCATCCAGTTCCAAATCTGCTGCCATGGGTGAGGACACCTCCCACTACACCAGGCTTCTCAAGGCCCCATCCAACCTAGCCTTGAACACTTAGAGGGAAGAGGCATCCACAACTTCTGTGGACAACCTATATAAAAGTCTCATGTAAAATGGGAGTTTGTAATCTGTTCTCCATGCCTGTGGTGGCTCAGAAAAGACATAATGGGTTTAAACTGTGTCAGAAGAGATGCGGGTTAGCTTGTTCTAAAGGTATGGATAGAGCAGTACTGGAATACATGATCTTTGGCTCTTGGAGCATCTGGCTTTACCAGTCTTTAAAATCAGGTTCAACAAACAACCTTCAGAGGAGACAACTGACAGTCCTGACTTGAAACAGGCTGAGGGACTATGTTTTCTCTCCAGGACCTCCAGATCTGGTTTTAATGGTTATTGATGCAGTCCATGAAGAAAGAAAGATAAAATGGCCCAAACAGGAGGATGATGCTCTAACAAAACACCCCAACATCTCTAAAACAACTTTCCATTAGTTGGACTCGCAGTCTGTTCTACTTCCAAAACTGATCTCGTTGGTTAGGATGGCTAACAAAACTTGAATAACACAAGGATGTAAATATGGGTGGTGTTGACTGGTAATGGTTGCCAAATCCTGTAGTGAGATGGAGATGAGGTTGGAGCAGCTCTGTGGCCTAAGTTTCACTCAGCAGGCATGGTGATTGATCCATGGAAGGTCTTGTTTAATATTTCAATGTTTTTCCTTATTTTCCTAATTTTATTCTTGTTTTGAAGCAATTTTGTGGCAGAAAGGAGAGGTGGGTTAAATCTTATAACATGTGTGCCATCTGTGTGGAAGAGCAGCATGTCTGCCTGTATGAAATGGATTTTATGGCATTGTAGTGCAAAGAAGTTCATGATGCTCTGGCCAGTCTTTCCCTTGTGAGTTCTTACTCTGTTTTTTGCTTAGGAAAAGGAAAGTGCATCTTCTGTTGTCCTTTTTGTGTGTGAAACATGCACATTCCATGCACAGCTCGCTTATTATCACAGTCTCTGATCCATACTGCATATGTTGCCTGCTTCTGAGTTGTGTGTTAGAAGTGGTGAATTTTACTTGTGGTATTTTCCTTCAGCTGTTTCATCCTCTGGGATCAGGCACATTCCCACTGGCAGGAATTAATATGTGTTATTAACCATAAAACATTACAGCTGACCATGTCTTGTAATGAAAGGGCATGGCACTGTGCCCTGGAGTGGCCAGGCTTGTGTTTGCTTTGTGGATTCCTTTATGAGGAGCTAATTGAAGTGAGTCTTCTGAGTATTCAGCAACCAAATGTAGTTTTAAAATTAAAAAAAAATTTTTTTAACATAATCAGATAGTGAAAAAAACCCAAAGAAAATGATGGAAACAGTAGGATGAAAAAACAGGTAATAGAAGGGGGATGTAAGAGAGTGATGTCTTTTGACTACCTTCAACTTCATCTCATTCATGCAAGCAGCCCAGCTGCACTTGCTGCCCAGAGAAGTTATGCTGCTGTCTTGCTGGTAGGGAGGGTGGGGGCAGAATGATACCTTGGACTCACCTCGGACACAAGAGCTCCCCCCAAACTCAGTTCCAGAACTTTGCTAGAAGAAGCACTGTGCCAGCCCACCAAAAACTATAAATGATACTCTGGAAGAGGGGCCATTTGCAGCAGTGCATGTGCCATCCTGGTAGAGAGAAGAGGAGGCAGGGAGCCCAGGTCCTTGTACTTTTCTCTCTTTTTCCTCCTTTTTCTCTTTTTCTTTCATTTCCCTTAACACAGATTTAGCATGCCTGTGCCAATCTAATTCCTAAGAGTGCCTATACAAAGAAAATACCTTAGGATCATAGGCAGACATGAGCCTACACAAGTCTCGCTGGGGTTGTTCACTCTGGAGGAGAGGAGGCTGAGGGGAGACCTTATGGGTCTCTACAACTACCTGGAAGGAGGTTGTAGTGAGGTGGGTACTGGTCTCTTTTCCCAAATGACAGGTCATAGGAAATGTCCTCCCACCAGGGGAGGTTTGGATTGGAAGGGAAGAAAAGTTTCTTCATGGAAAGGGTTCTCGGGCACTGGCAGAGGGTGCCCAGAAAAGTGATTGAATCACCATCCTTGGAAGTATTTAAAGACAGGTAGGTGAAATGCTTAGAGATGTGGTTAAGCAGTGGACAGGTGCAGTTAGACTCGATGACCTCAAAGGTCTTTTCCAAACAAGTGATTCTATGATTCTGTGCTTTTAATTTCATTTGTAGCAGGTAAAGGTGAGGCATGGGTGTGAAAAGTCCTCATCTGCTTACCCTGTAGTAACTAATTTCCTTTTCATTGACTGTGCTGGGAGTTGGAGTTTCTTACGTTGCCTTAAATTCACTCTTTTTCCTTTGCAAGTCACTTTTTTATGTATGAAAAGTTTATAGATTTAGTAGCTAATGCAGTTATTGGTTTTAAATGTGCCTTTGGGCTTCAGGCAGTCCTTTGTGTAATGCGGTTATGGATGCAGGGGAAGGGCATGTGGGATGCATGACTTGCCTTTTGGAAGGACACGTATGGTATTAGCATATCTTTCAGGATGACACCAGAAGTCTTCTGAGGCACAAATGTCAAACCATCTGATGTAAAACTTTGAGTGTGCTTCCTATGATCTGAAACACCAGTGAGCTGAAAAGCAGGACCTTGATTTGTCTAAAATAGTGTCTTCTGCTACCCTGAAGGAGACCAACACCATTTCTTTTATTTGGGTTTTCTGCTAGAGCACTCAGCTTTTCTCCTGCCTTTTTCTACACAGGAGTGTGCTGTTTAGTGTGCCTGAATCGGAGACTTGTGGCTGTAGTTCTTCATCTGTAACTTCAGCTCATGTAATACCCCACTAGCACCTGTGTCTCAAAGCCCCTGTCCTTCTCCTTGAGCTCCTGTGAGATGCCAGGAGCATGTAAAGTTCCTTCAGGTTGCTGAGCAGCTGTGAGGCTCTGCTAGAAGCTCACTATTTCCATCCTGCTTGCATCTTTCCCTTTTCAGGAGCATTTACTTTACTCCCATGTGGATCCACAGTCTTGGTGCCTGCTGCTCTGACATCAGGAACAAAACCAGTGCTGATGGTACCAAACACAATACGTAGCCATGGATTTCTGTCCACGCACCTTAAATTACTTTTATTTGCTCTTTCATTGTTTAGATGTTAAAGGGAACCTGTCCCACACAAAATTGCATACAACTTGCACTAAAAATTTTTATTAAATATCTGCTTTATTTAACTCGTCACTTTTCTATTTTTACTTGCTTCATTTTTAATGACAGTGATGATAGGGGTGATAACGTTTGTTTGCTGGTTGCAGCACGACTATCCCTTTCACAAAATCATAGAATCATTAAGGTTGGAAAAGACCTCTAAGCTCATCCAGTCCAACCATCACACCAACACCACTGTGCCTATTAAACCATGTCCCAAAGTGCCATAGATACACAGTTTTTAAACACCTCCAGGTAAGGAGACCCCACCACTGCCCTGGGCAGCCTCTTCCAGGGCTTCACCACTCTTACAGTAAAGAAAATTTTCCTAACATACGATCTAAGCCTCCCCTGGCACAGTTTGAGGCCATTTATTGAGACTGAGACTGCAGCTAAAGTCAGAAGACCTTCATTTAACAGCCTCAACATCTATGTTAATATTTCTCTTGCTTTCCTTTTTTACTGAGAATTTTCATCTCTAAACATTATATTCTTAATACATTGCAGATAGATTTGCAGCCTCTGTTCCTGCTATCAGATGCTAAGCGCTCCTGTGAATGTGGTACCAAATAATCCTTGGCACTCAGGAACTAATTTGTTTTCTTAGTACAGTGCAAGTTTACTTCACCCCAAAAAGAACCTACACAGATCTTGTGATCCACTGAAAAGGAAATTTAGAAATTTAACCTCATTGGAGAAGCTCTTGCCAGTTTCTTGTGCAGGACAAGATCCACTGAGAAAGAGCGCTTGTTGCATTTTAAAAATTTTAGTCCCTGGTTCCTTGTTGAGCAGTTAAATGATGCAAAAGGCATTTTTCCTCATTTCTCTGAGTGCTTGGGACAAAACCCAACTTTGTTCAAGTTGCAGAGATACACTTAAAAATAGAATCATGGAATCAGAATGGTTTGGGTTGAAGGGGACTTTAAAGCCAATCCAGGCAGGGACACCTCCCACTGCATCAGGTTGCTCAGAGCCTCATCCAACCTTGGACACGTTCAGGGATGGGGCAGCCACCAGTTCTCCGGTGAGCCTGTGCCAGTGTCTCACCACCCTTGAAACAGTGAGGTTTGATTTGTGGATCCCCTGCAGGTTACCTGTGACAACCTGTGATTGTGAGGGGGCCACAGTTGAAGACTTGAAGTAACACCCTTGTCCAGGGAAGTCCAGTAATTCAGTGTAATGGTACACTGACTTAAAAATTCATAAACAGGCTCCCTACAGTATCCTTGAAATAGTTTTATTAGTAGTCCAAGAATATTGCTTAGCAGTTTCAGATAAAATTGTCTTTATATACAATTAAAGTAGCCCAGAGAAATTTTTCCATATGTTTTGGCTGAGGATAAACTTGTCACGTCACAAGTCATGCTGGGACTTGAACCTTTGCTGTGCACACACAGCTTCTTGCTTGCTTCCTTCCTTCCGTCACAAAACCCAGACTTTATTTTTTTGACAGTAGGTGAAAGTAAAACCTTTTCCTCCCCTTCATAGCCTCAGCAGTATCACCTTTCCTGTAATTCTTTATCTGAAGATTTTTTGACCAATCTATTGCAGATTCTTAAGTCCCAATATTTTTAAATGGACAGCTTATGTTTAAGCTGTTTTAAGATAGAAATTGATTACAGAAATTTTGTCGTTCAAGTATTTTGAAATCAAGCTGTAATTTTGCCCTTGCTGATTCTGAAAATACATCCATGAAGCAGTTGGAACCCTGTGAGTTCCATGCCTTCGGTAGCAGGAACATGCTTTCAGGGCTTTGCAGATCTAATTTCTGCAGTGTGGCCAAATATTTCAAGCGCATATGTTGAAACTGGCTTTCAATGTCTGTATTTAGTCTTTGATTTTATTGGAAGGTGTGAGTGACTGGCCCTTTGGAAAATCAGGCTCCTCTAATTACGTAGGTAACATATTTTAAAATGTTAGATTCTATCTATGAATCATTCTCTGCCATTATTAGAGATGACATTTCCATTTAATTTCCCAGTGGGATTCGATTTAATGTTTTCAAAACAACATCGGTTGAAATCATATTTATTTTGGTTGTTTGCCTTTATAAAGAATTTTTTAGAGGAATCACAAAGTTTTTAGAAGAGAAGAAAGAAGAGGTTTTAGAGATGAAATATTTATAAAAGTTCCATTTGTTATTTTCTTTTAAATTCAATACGTTGAATAGATGTTAAACTTGTGAGGCAGCTGTGGTGCATCTAAGGATAAGAGCAGAAACATATGATTTGAGAGTCTGCTGAATTTTCTTGCTTTGATCATGTTCTTATTCACTGAATTGTATATATTTAGTGCTACCATGAATGAAGCCAATACCTTTGGAGGTGATGAAGGCTGGATGTGGTTTGATGAGCTATTGCTAATAAGATCCTCCAAGTCTTTGCCTTGTTTTGGGTTTGGTGAAATGTGTTGTACCAGTGAAATGGAAAATTTAAATGGGTTAGGAAAAATTCTAGGTGAACAAAAACTACTTATGCACTTGTGAGAGTGAAAAGGGAGGACACTAGCAGAAGGGGGAAGCAACATACATGTGAAGAATAAGAGAGACAGAAAATCTTAGTATGCTGCTTACTAATAGGATTTATTGCTGCTATTTATATTAACCCTGATAGAAACCATTTCTTTTACATTTCTTACTTGATACATTTTCAGGAAAATGGAAGAAAATATTAAAAGTGTTACCTCCTACCCTATGTTCCCTTCATCTCTCCTGATCTTTTTGCTTGTTAGGTTTTAAACATTTATGGGAAGGAATCATTTTAAAAGGGCATGTAACACAAAGGTAATAATCACAGTGCCATGCTGTTTTATAGGGCAATAATCCAGTTGCCTTGTTTGAATAAACTACTCGGCCTTCATTCTCCTAGGCTTTACTTTAGGGAATTGAGCTGGATTATTGCCTTGTAAAACAGTGCTGCATTCCTGTTGTTGATTAATTATAAATTTTCGCCCATCATGAGTCACAGGGTATTTTCTGTTTTACACCGTTCTTGCTCCTTTACTTCACGGCTTCACCTAGAGTTCAGAGAATTCACAACTAAAAGCTGAGTTCTGCCTGTTTGTGGTGCTCTAACATTCATCTCTGTTCTGGGAGCTTCTGTATAAGCATGTTATACATTTATTTTCTTTAAGTGAATGTGAATCGCAGTGCTTTCCATGGGAACAGCTTCTGAGTGAGATTCAGCCTGCCTAAATATCACTGAATTAATTCAGTCTGAGATAATGGGGTGTAGAGTCTGTAAGTGCTGGTGAGCATCCCCTTCCTCCCCATGGGAGTCTGCTCAACTTCAGGTCACATATCCTCTTATTTTCTACACTGGGATGTGTAAGTCAGTAGTAAGTAGATGTTAGCAAGTGACTTAAGCAGTACCACCCAAATGAATTTTAAGAAGATTGGGATCTCCTTAGGCTTGATCTGGGAATTTGGCTTGCTACCTCATAGTGTCATCATCAGTATATTGTCCTTATCAGCACTTCAGCATATACTGATCCCTCTGCCTATTGTTAACGGACCCTGTTGGTCTCTTCCAGAGAATTGTAAAGTCTTTTCCTTCTTCCTGAGACTTTCTGGGAATGGTAAGGAATAGTCCAGAAATACCTAAAATAGCAAGAATCTAGACACAGCCATGACTGTGTGGTTGCTAGCATGACATTTTCTGAAAGGCAGGTAATCCAGATGGACAGTCAGTGCATAATTATTGTCAGACAGGTTTACGGATTTATAGGCACTATCAAATATAGGATTTACAGCGTAATTTGTAATTTCTGTGCTGAAGAAAATTCTGAATTGTATTCTTGTAAGTGATGCGCCAGGTCCCTCAGCCACTCCCCATAACCCTTGTCCTCCAGACCCTTCCCGAGCTCTGTTGCCCTTTTCTGGATGTGCTCCAGCCCTCAGTGTCTTTCTTGGAGTGAGAGGCACAAAACTGAATGCAGGATTCAAGGTGCAGCCTCAGCAACACTGAGTGCAGGAGGACGATCCCTTCCCTGCCTCCTGCTGGCCACCCCATGGCTGATCCAAGCCAGGATGCTCTTGGCCTTCTTGGCCACCTGGGCCACTGCTGGCTCAGTGCATACACTACATCATGTTGACATCTACTTAAATTAGGATGTTCCTCACTTTCCTTTCCTACTCAGCTTCACTGTTTCTTGTCTGTTGTTTGTCTAGGAGGCAGCTTCTGCTTTTTTTCCTGACAGCTAAGTGACCTTACATGCCAAGAGATGCTTTTTTTTTTTTTGACACACCACATTCAAGAATCTCTCTTGTGCTCGCCTGAATTACAAAGAGGTTACTAACATCTAGTGGGATGGGCTCCTCTTTCTCACCCAGTAAGGAAGTTCTATGAACTGCATTTTATAGTTTTTATAAATACATACTATAATAAATACATGCTGTAGGCAAATAAATGAGACAAATCACTACACCCTACACTGCTTTTGTTTGAGATCAGGCATGTGGATAATTCACCACCTGATGGTGACCGTGGATTGTGGATGCCTGGTTGTCAATCTAATTTTTTGGGGAAACCATGATACTTGAAGTTCGTAATGCTTTAGATGCTGACAGCTTAGCGGAGTCTGTAGTTCTTTGTATGGAATGGTAACAGTTGTGCTCAACCAAGAAATTAGTTTTTCACTTCTTGAATTTAAGTGATCAATGCTGCCGGCTGTTGGTCTTTGATTCTTGAATATTATGAACAAAAGTGCATAAAATAAAAGTAACTCTTTCTCACTTTACCTGTGCATCATAGAATCACAGAATCATAGAATCATAGAATTATTTGGGTTGGAAGGGACTTTTAAAGCCCATCCAGTCCAACCACCTGCCATGGGCAGGGACACCTCCCACTGGATCATGTTGCTCAAAGCCTCATCCAACCTGGCCTTGAACACCTCCAGATATGGGGCAGCCACCACCTCTCTAGGCAACATGTATCCTCACAGCATCCTCACAGTAAAAAAATTCTTCCTAGTATCTAACATAGATCTGCCTTGTTCCACCTATGATATCAAAAGGATTTTTATTATCATTGCATACTGATGAACAGTGTTGTATTTAGATGGTGTGTGGATAATAATTACTTAATAATTTGTAATGCACATTTTTATTTTGAGTAAATTTAGAATATCATGGACAAACATACTTAACTGTCAGATTATTTAGTTATGAATAGAATTAAAAGGAAAATGCACAGAGTGTAGGGGGATGATTTTTTGGAGGCAGGAGGAAGTCACTGTGTACTGAGAGAACTGAAAGGCTGGGTTTGGTAGAAAAGATTTACAATGAAAAGCCAATTTAATTTTACAAAGAGGAGTCCTCATGGGCTATCACCTGCATTTTGAACATTCAGGTTAATAAATGTCTTCCCTCTACTTATACTCAAGAGAGATATTCCTTAAAAATGAAATATATTTCTGCACCCCCACCCCCTATTTTGTTATTGTTTTGTGCAAATGAAGTCAGAACACAAGTGTATTTTAGCTTCACTTCAAGCAACTTAATTGGTAGGATATATGATGCAAATAAATTGGCTTAAATTTTCACCTCGTGTACCCCTGCTTCAAATCTCTTGCTGCCCTTGTGAACTATAGTTATTGTTCTTGCATTGCAGTTATCTTTGAAGAGTCAGGGTTGCCTGTGGCAGTTGAGGAAAAATCAGAAGAAAATTTAAATGATTAATTAATGTAATCTAGTGTCTGTTTTACCAAAGGCTTTCAGGGACTTATTTAGCTCAATTAATGAGAGAAATTCCAACAGCAGGTTTCTACAATAGGTTTTTGAAGAGTGTAAATGACATCAGTGCTGGAGGGAAAATGATCTTACACCTCCTTATATTAAGCCACCCACTAAATTAGTACTAAGGAAAAATATTCTTTTAAAGCTTTTATTTTTTATTTAGTTATTATTTAGTATTTGTAAAAATCAACTTAGTACACATTTTCTTTGAAGTTGGGAAGGGCAGAGGATGTGAATCTCAAATACAACTGGAAATGTACGTGTTCCTAAAAGTGACTGGACAAAATCATGGAAGAAAATTCCATGGAGGGATACTGAACACAGTACCTTTGGGCCAGGGAGTCCCTGGAAGCTGGACAAATATTCTGCAGTTGCTGATATGTGCTTGCGCTTCTTCTATGCTCTTCTGCTGGAGGGGGATCCAGGCTCTGAATTGACCTGTAGTTCAGCCTGTAGTAGTTGTTTTGCATTATACAAGGTTTGACACAAAAAGCCTGAGACTAACACTATGGGTCAGGAACCAAGAGTGGGAGGGGAAAGACAAAGCGATAGTTATAGAGTTTGTTCTAGCCTGTCACAGTGAGACAAGGCTCAGCTTGATTGCTTCACTCAGTATGAGTGGACGTGTGTTCAAATAGACGTTTTCTTGCCCTGGGTCAGAAAATGTCAGAGTGTAAGAGTGAACAGCAAGTTAACAGCATGCTCGTCGTGAAACTGAAGAAATCTGCAATGGAAACTTTGTCTACTGACTGAGACTTACAATGAAGAGATCTCAAAACTCAAGTCAGTGCTTAAAGGAACACTTTTTTTGTTGGTTAGAGATGTGAAAGCAAAACCAACCAATGGTGATCCTCAACAGCTTATCAGAAGCCTTTCTTGATTTGTAAAATAAGATAATTACAGGCATAGTCTTTTGGGGTTTTTTTGTGTTGGACTTCATAGAATCATAGAATCACTGGATCATCGAGTCCAACCATTCCCATCAGTCACTAAACCGTACCCCTCAGCACAGAAGAGAAGGCTGTGGGGAAACCTTAGAACAGCCTCCTAGTACTGAAAGGGGCTCCAGGAAAGCTGGGGAGGGGCTTTTTGTCAGGGAATGCAGGGATAGGATGAGGTGGAATGGTTTTAAGTTGAAAGAAGGAGATTGAGGTGAGACATATTTAGATGAGAAATGTTTTGCTGTGAGGGTGGTGAGGCGCTGACCTGGGTTTCCTGGAGAAGTGGTGGCTGCCCCATCCCTGGAGGTATTCAAGGCCAGGTTGAATGAGGCTTTGAGCTACTTGATCCAATGGAACGTGTCCGTGCCTGTGGGCAGGGGGCTTGGAACTGGATGGTCTTTAAGATTCCTTCCAACCTAAACCATTCTATTGTTCTTTCATCACAGTTTTAGGCACCGTGTTCCTCTGCTTAAGTGCTTCCCTTGTGAAAAATCTTTTTCTTGCATGGAGCTGGACTTTTGTTTGCTGCTGATTTTTTTGTTTCAAAAATACACAACAATATTTCAATACTTCTGAAATATTTACAGTTCTTTTTCAAAACAAAAACCAATCTATTAATTATTTCCAGCACATTTTTAATGTAAGGCATGCAGGTGGTTGCTATTGAAGAACATCATCGATTCCTATCCAGCTGTAATTTTATGATTTAATGTCAGTTTAGCAGAAGAATATTGTAGTTTTTGAAATCAAAACTAAAATGCAAAAGTTTGCATTGTGTTGTATAATTGCAGAATTATGTAGAAATGGTCATTGGGCACTGGCAGAAGTTGCCCAGGGAGGTCGTTGATTCACCTTCCCTGGAGGTGTTTAAGGGACAGGTGGATGAGGTCCTGAGGGACATGGTTTAGTGATGGATAGGAATGGTTGGACTCGATGATCCGATGGGTCTCTTCCAACCTGGTGATTCTATGATTCCTTTGGGTGTCTGTAGTACAGCTTCCCACTCTAAGCAGGGTCAGCTTAGGTAGGTCAGAACAAAGGCAACACTTTTCCAAAGGTTCAGCAACACTATTTTACTGTCCAAAGGTCCGGCCGATCAACAGGAGGCCAGTCTGACAGTGAAACGATAAAGGAGGAAGAACGGTGGGAAATAGAGGGATGAAAATGAATCCCCAGGCAACTGGAATGTATGAGTCAGGGAAGGGATGGGAGGAGGATGACTCGCAGAGGAGAACTGAAGTGAGGCATGAGAAATTATGGTTCTTGAGGTGACTATGACATGGCTGTGTAAAGAAGGATTGAGACATGGAATTTCACGGGGGCTCATTTTAAGGTCTTGAGTCACAGGAGACTCCCCAAAAAGAAGGTGACCAGCAAACTGCCTCATTACCATTGACTGCCAAACAAGCAGAGTGGTTCCCAGTGGTGACTGTTAACCGCCTGTGGCTCTCCATGCTAGCAGTATCCCCAGATTCCCAGTGCTGTGCACCGAGCATGCTGGGGAGAGAGTGAATATACTAACAGGTTGTGTAATCACTATGAGCAGCAAGGTCTTATTTTATAGCTTACATTAGTACAGAGCTTTACCAAATCAGGACGTGATATGCCTACATTTTTAACATCAAGAAGCTTGAGTGAAAGTGAAGAGAAGATTCTTACTCTTTTAAGGCTTGCATAAAATACTGCATTTGAATACTAAGTAACTGCTTCCATGAACCATAAACCAGCTCCATTGCACCAAGGATGTTCATTATTCAGCCCAAGAACACTCATGCACAGCACGAATGGCATCCCCTATGGCTTTTGCTCTAGTGAAGCCTTGGTCATTAAGAGGTCTATTTCTTCATTAACTGTATATACATCTTGATTTATCCTTGCTGGCAAGCTAGCTCACCTTGTTCTTTCTGTTGTGAACTGCACACAATTCCTTGCCTACAGTTATGATATAGAGGTTGTGACAGTTTAAACAGCCTTGAAGTGGCTTCATCTTATCTGTAAATGGCAAAACCATTCTTTCATCACTTTGCTGTAATTTGTATTTAAAATGACCGTTGTCCCCTTGGTATATATCAGGATAATATCCATCAGGACAACAAAAGATACGCTGTGTTACCTAAAAATTTTCACTGGTGGATACCTGCCAGATCTAATTCTGTTCTTGCTTATGCTGAGATGCTCATGCTTCTAGTTCAGTCTTTCACCAGAGAAGCTTATGATTCATTGGTCAGAGGAATATTCTTTCTATTTCTTTTCCAGAGGGGTTTTAGCTGTATTACACAGCTCACTACATAAGCCTCTCCTTGATGGGACTATTTGTGAACCCCCAACCATGGATCAGGCCTGCTTCTCTGCTACATTTGTTGGTAAAAGCCCATGATATTTCTAAGTATCTTCAAAATACTTTAGGGTCATCAGAGAGACATGAGCCTCCACAAGTCTGGTTGGAGTTGTTTAGTCTGGATGAGAGGAGGCCAAGGGGAAACCTTACTGCTCTCTACAACTATCTGAAAGGAGGTTGTAGTCAGGTGAGTGCTGGTCTCTTCTCCCAAGTAACAAGTGAAAGAATGAGAGGAAATGGCCTCAAGTAGCACCAGGGGAGGCTTAAACTGGATATGAGGAAAAAATTCTCTACTGAAAAAGTTGTCAAGTGTCAGAAGAGGCTGCCCAGGGCAGTGGTTGAGTGTCCATCCCTAGAGGTGTTCAAAAAGCGTGCAGTTGTGGCACTCTGGGACATGGTTTAGCAGGCACAGTGGTGTTGGGCTGATGGTTGGACTGGTTGAGCTTAAAGCTCTTCTGTAACCTTAGTGATTCTATGGTAAGTTGTGTCCAAAAGCTGCTAGAGTGAAAAGCATGGCCACATAGGAGCTTTGTTTGTATTGAAATGAGCTTTGGAACTTTGCCTTCTGCCAGAGTTACTTTTGGGAGCAAAAGTACAGGTGCCATAACATGATGTTATGCTGACATTTACATGGTGATGGTGTAGTAGTTCGTTATAATGGTACTCAAATAATTTCTCCAGGCTTGAACGCAGTGAAGACCATATTCAATTCCCCTGAACATGCATCCTGAAAATGCATGCAAGGGGACCTCTGGTAGATTTGTCATGTGTTGCCAATTCAGGTAAAGATAAAAATGAAAATATTCAAAGTGTAAGATGAGAATAGGAAGCTGTTGGCATTTGAGCTTAGTAAGGGTTCCTAGACTGTCTACTTGGAATCCTAGAATCCTAGGTTTCCCAGAGAAGTCATGGGTGCTCCATCCCTGGAGGTTTTCCAGGACAAGTTGGAAGGGGCTTTGAGCAACCTGATCCAGTGGAAGGTGTTCCTGCCCACAGCAGGATGATTGGAATCTTTAAGGTCCCTTCTATGAGTCTATGAATCCTTGGCAAAAAGTTGATGCAGTCTAGTGTGATATTAGTAGGTGAGTACATACAGTCCTCCAGTTTTTGGGAGCCCTGCCTTTGAGGAATGATGCATCAAACATATATGAGACATTGTTCGTAAGCAAACTCCTTGCTCCGAGAATTTTATGTGGATTCACTTCAAAGAAAATAGGTGGCCATGCCACTGTGATTCGAAGTGCCCCCAGCCAGGTGTCACAGCATCACTGGAACCAGTCACCTCTGAAGATCTTTAGGGACCACAGCAGCAAATTTAACTGAAACGTCTCTTTCTCCTTCTTGACGGTAGATATTTCTGGAGGATGACTTAATGCTTCTACGTGAGAAATATGCTTATTAGCTTCTGCAGGGGCTGAGAAAAGAGTAAGTTAAAATCACCCGATTTGTTTTGGGCTTGGGCTCGTACTTTGCATTACTCCCTCTGGTTTTCACTTAGAGTGGCAAGTACATCGAAATCTCGTGGTGTTGTTTCTCAGATTTTATTTGTTTAGCTCAGATTTGTGTTTGTATAGTGTGATGTTGCCACACATCCACACTAGTTTTGGCTGCTAGAAAAAAGCAGGATAAAATTTAAACATCAACCCATCCTTTCTTTTAGCCTTAATTGCTTTCAGTTGGATCAAAGACTCCTGACTAGAAGTAAGAGAAACTTCTAGTTCGACTTAAAAAAAATCTTCACAGAGTTAGCATCAAACCCCAAGAAACACCACTTTTCTCATTTTTACTTTCTATTTCCCCAATACCTGTAATCCTTCTCATGCTTCTTTGTGCCCTTTTTTAAAAAAAATCTTTTTGATGTTTAGCTGCAGAAACTAACTTTTCAGAAATGGATGATAAAAATATTTTAGTTTCAATGCTACAGCTGCATACATAATTCTAATATAGGTATGAACAATTTAATAGCTTTTGGGTTTGCTGTGCATTTAGATTGAAAATGCAGAAGTCTAGGTTTATATATTGTTATTAAAAATGAAACTTTACTACAACATTAATCCATCCAAGAAATAAAGAATCCTGTGAGGTATGTTGTTTGCAGAAATAATATCAGTACTGTATCATATTCAGAAAAGCATTTTATATGTTTCTACTTTATGATTTATAGCACTGCAGTTTGTTTTACCAAAGCTTCTGTTGCATCCTTCTTAGTATCATAGCATTGACTGGTTGGAAAAGACCTTGGAGATCATCAACTCCAAGCATTCCTGTCCACTACTAAAGCTTATCCCTGAGCACCTTGTCTACCCAACTTTTAAATAACTCCAGGGATGGTGACTCAGCCACCTCCCTGGGAAACCTCTCCTCATGCCTGATCACCTTTTTGGTGAGGAAAGTTTTCCTGATGCCTAATCTGAACCTGCCCTGGCGCAGCTTAAGGTTTCATTTGTTGAGATTATTTACCGGCTTGGTTTCTTGTGCCCTTAGGGATGCAGAGTGACAATTTTCACTGTTGCCTATTTGTAAGTGCCCTTACATCTCATTTTCATGATCCTATAATCTTGTTGGATCAGTTCCTGGTTAGATGACAGTTTAACACAAGGATCATCTCACTCAGTCCATCTCTAATGGGCAGAAGCAGAAGCTTTATTTGATCTAGCGTGATGCAGACCTTTCACCCATTTTTATTATCTCTTTTATTATATTTTTGTATGATAAATATGCTGGACCTGTTTTGAAATACTGCTCAGCCGTACATTGCTAAGCATTTAAGTGGTTACCAAGCCTAGAAGACATTGAGTTACTGTGTTAGAACCTTTCTGAGTTAAGAGATTGGTTTGCATTTTTTTTAAGGTGCAAATTCTTCTGACCATTCTTTAATAAAATAAGATGAATTTAATATAATGTCCTTCTTCATTATTAATACTTTGGGATTGTAGTCTCCTAGCAACAGAAGAGAGGAAAATTTGAGAAAAAAGTGGTTAAGTGTGAAAAAATCTGCTTCTCCCTACTTACTTACTAATTTCAAGCTCTTAGTAACTGAAAAAAAGTACAGCCAAATTTTTTAAAAAGTCTTTCCTCCTTATTACTTTATGTATTTTCTTGCAATACTTTTTAGTGGAGAAATGATCAAAGTTTCTGTTTTATGACCCCTGCAGTCCAGCTGTGCAGGAAGACATGGTGAATTTTGCTAACAAGGTTGAGCACAGTGTTTTGACAACTTAATACGAAGTCATCTGTGTTGTAAAGGGTGAAACAAACTCCAAGAATAAACACTCCCTCTGTGCTGGGAAGTATCCATCTTCAGTGGTCAGTGGTGATCATGTCAGCTCATCGCTCACTGTGTTTTCCCTTGGTGGTGATTGTAACTTGGGTCAGTGATGGATGAGTTCACGCTCTGTATCGACAAGAAGTTCCTTCCCTAAAGCTATCTAAGAGATCACCCATGCAGCTGGAAACAGCATTGAGGTCTCCATGCCTCTGTCCAGGTGCCCCTTCCACTGGACGTGAAGTCCTTAATCTATAGCTGATAAGGAACATCTTGCCTTTGAGACTCTGATACTGCTCACAACAATGATTGGAGTTTGTGCCAGCATGATTGAAGTGGACAACAGGAGTGAGGGATGATGTTGCCTGTGGCACGTTACATTGCCAGCACTGTAGCCCATAGGTCTGCAAAAAATCAAAGCCATTTACTGTTCAACCGTGTTTTGCTTTTAACGATACAAGGCTACCAGTGCATTGTTTGTCTCTGTTGTAATGGCACAACTCTAAGAGAGACAAAAAAGTGTATTTAAAATATAAAATGCATTAAAAAAAAAAGAGCTCATGCACAGCTTCAGAATTCTTTTTCCCTCACTGCTGCATGGCTTTAAGGAGCCTCTTTTCCAGTATCACTTTTGAAAAGAAAGCTTCTAGATGTCATAGAATCATATTGTCACAGAATGGTTTGGGTTAGAAGGGACCTTAAAGATCATCCACGTCCAACCTGCTGCCATGGGCAGGGACACCTCCTACTGCATTAGGTTGCTCCAAGCCCCATCCAACCTGGGGCAGGCACCACTCCTCTGGTCAACCTGGGCCAGGGACTCACCACCTTCACAGGAAAACATTTCTTCCTAAGATCTCATCTAAATCTCCTCTCTTTCAGATTAAAACAATTCCCCCTGTCCTGTCCCTGCACATCAAGAGCCCCTCCCAGCTTTCCTGTAGGCCCACTTTAAGTACCAGAAAGCCTGTGACTTTTAATGTCCTTGTATATTTGATTTCTGACTCACTGTTGCTATGGATCTTTTCATTTATTTGATTGATTTCTACTACTCCATTACTGTATTAGGATTTTAGGTTTGGCCTAATCTCCCTCATTTGTTTTCACTCCTGCCTCCTAACTCATACATGATCCCTGCATCATCGATGCTTGTAATAATATTAAAACTTGCATTTAAAAGCAAATACTGTTTTAAGCTAAGAGGAAGAAACACCTAAGATGACATAAGCTTTTCATTAGTTACCTGTAGTTACTGCAAGCTTTTGGTATATGAGAATAATTAAAAAGTAACTGTTGATAAACTCGGATGCAAGCAACATTGTCTTGATCTCAGCTTCATATCATTTCATGTTGTGCTTGGTTAGTCAGGCTTGTTGATCTTGGTTTGCATTTGTGTGTTCTTTTAAATAAAGACACACTGACTACTTACTGATTCAGAGAACAAATTTTTTAATTAATGGAATTTCACTTTGTCCTTATTTATACGTTATACATTGATTTTTTTTCTCTCTACCAATAAAAAACTGCAGTTTCTAAAGATATTTTGGGTAAGGGTACCAAGTTATGCTGTTAAAATTGGGACAAGCTATATGAGAATCCATTCGTTCTGCATATCTGGGCAGTTCAGAAGTCTATCTACACTTTATAAGATGCTGTCTTGAACCATGAGAGACATTTCAAAGAACTTTCCCCTTCTCACAGGGGTATGTGTGTAATCATCTTTGCTGGAACAAGTTCCTTTGGCATGCTAATGAATTCAAAACTCCAGGAGGTTCTTTCTACAAAGTTACTTTACATCAGTTTTAATGCTGTTAAAAGCACACAAGAAAATTTAACCCACAAAACCTGTGCAATCATTGTTTTTGCTACTTCATGGAAATGTCACATGGACGACATGAAGAGATGAATCACTGAGGTAACTGTCTGAAGAGGAACAGGCTAAGCTGAAATTTTGCTCTCTTGGGTATAACTAAAGCCTTGGGATGATGCCATTGTAGGTCCACATTAATTACTCAGTAATTATTCAAGAAGAGAAGCAAAGAATTTTTGAGAGAAGATATTATAAGGAATATTATACATACTGTAACAAGTATAGTGAGTCCAGAGCAAGGCCATAATAATGATCTGAGGGCTGGAGCACCTCCCATATGAGAACAGACTGAGAGAATTTGGCTTATTCAGCCTACAGAAAAGAAGGCTCTGGGGAGACCTTAGAGCAGCCTTCTGGTACTTAAAAAGGGGGCCTACAGGAAACCTAGGGAGAAGCTCTTGATCAGGGAGCGTAGAGATAGCATGAGGAAGGATGGTTATAAGATGAAAGTGAGAGACTTAGATTGCATATTAAGAAGAAATTGTTTACTGTGGGGATGGGGAGGCCCTGGCCCAGGTTGTCCAGAGTGGTGGCTGCCCCATCCCTGGAGGTGTTGAAGGCCAGGTTGGATGGGGCTTTGAGCAACCGGATCCAGTGGAAGGTGTCCCTGCCCATGGCAGAGGGGTTGGAACTGGATGGGCTATAAGGTCCCTTCCAACCCAAAGTATTCTATGATTCTGTGATATTGGATACCTGTAGCTTAATCCAGGGACATAGGCACTGTTTGTGGCATAATGTGACCAAGGGTATGATTACCTGAAAATTAGAAGAGTATTTCTAAAAATTAGAAACATCAAGTCCTGGAATGGCCTTCTAATGGCAGTAATAAGGCAAATCACTTAAGTGCTGTCTGAATTAAATGAGCGTTGTCTCTTTGAGAGCTTGGGGTTGAGCTCAGTGAACCAGATGGTTCCTCCTAACGGAATAACGATTAGAATATAACTTACAATACTAAATAGCTTTGAATGTGAATTGTGTTTATCGTAATATCTGCCTTTTTTTTAAAAATGGTTTGACTATCCAGCCTTTACGAATCCTACAACTGTGGGCTGAAGATAAAATTTGAACTCATTCAGGAAAATATGCTTCCATTCATACAGAGCCTGAGATGTGCTATTCCATTTTATGTTCTCAGAAAAATGCCTTGGTGGATGAAAGCTTTTTTATTAAATTCATGTTATCGTATCTTCTTTTTTTTTACATTTGGTAAGGATTTATATTACTCTATCGTTTAGTCATAAAAGAACAGGTCCTTATAATGAACTGTGACAAGGGAGAGGTGAAGAAGAACTTTGATAGACAGATCTGGTATAATGACACAGAAGATAATATACAATCTGCTATCCTTGTATCTTGATCTTTTATATATATTCAACTGCAGGAATAATAGAGGAAAAAGGCTTTTTATTAAAAGAAAAAAAAACACGAGACAGTTTGATTACAGAAAGCTTTCTTGAATCACTGCTGCAGAGGAGAGAATACGTGTGACCATCTGACCCTCTTTTCCTCTCAGTGGGGAAATGGTAACGTTCTCTCACTGATCACTGGAGCCTAATGGAAGATTCATTTTGGTAAGATGTCCTGAAAATTATTAACTTATCTTGTAGTTATTTTGCTGGTTGAAGACTGAGAAGACTTTGGAGAAGACATTAGCTATCCAGAGCATTTTAGACATATGTTTCTCTCTTATTTCTTCTGCACTACTTTCTGCCCAAGGAAGGAGAAAGACTTCCAGCCAATGTCTGTGTTATAACAGAACAAAGCTTCTGTGACTGTGCGATACCCAGTAACAGTTGGCAGTTTGAAGGAAGAATGAAGGAGAAAGATCAGTGAGTGCTCACATTGATGGAGAGGCACAGGGAAATTAATTTCTTCTGCTTTAGTGGTAGTTGCCAAGCCCATTGATATGTCCTTGTGACTGTCTAATCAGCAGAAGCATGGCCTCAAACTAGCCTCAATGTGCTGCTTCAGCAGTAAAAACAAAGTCAAACGACATTTGGAGAGGAGCTGTCATCAGTGAGAAAGTAGAGGGAGCGAAGCTTAAAAATCTGTAAGAAACCAGATTTTACTGGCTTCATTTCTTCACAAAAGATACTGACTTAGTGTGTTAATATGCACGTGATCCAGTCAAAGTGTGGACAAGTTGAGGTTTCCTCAGGTGTGAGGGTTTGCTTCATTCCGTGTGTGTGAAGTCAAGCCGTGCTTTCTCCATTATTGTTTTCCTACATACAGCTGTGAAAATTCATTGTCATACAGGGGAAGTCTCCTCTCTTTGCCCCCTCTTTCGCCATCGCTCACTCAATGCCCGCTTCCCCCTTATTCTCATACATTGTACAACAAAATAGTAAAAAAGTCTGGGAAAGTGGAAGTAAAAATAGTTGACACCCAGACCTTTCGACATTGTACTTCCAAGGAAACCTTTTCTGCTCAAACACTGTCTGCATTTGTTGTAGCATGGCTTTTACATGTTGATTTATTGTGGCTGGAAGTGTCACCCTGAATCCAAATAACTGCCTGGGTTTGAAGAGACTAAGTTTCTATTTGCTTGTAGCTTTAATCTCTCTACACCCACTGAGAGTATTATTTTAACTGGGAAGTCTTTGTTTCTTTTGTTTAAAGATGTGTTTAATACCTC
Source organism: Piaya cayana (assembly GCA_013389865.1). Classification (NCBI taxonomy): domain Eukaryota; kingdom Metazoa; phylum Chordata; class Aves; order Cuculiformes; family Coccyzidae; genus Piaya; species Piaya cayana. The sequence goes on along the minus strand of WAAB01019484.1, from coordinate 9,897 downwards.
TTTAAAAACTTTGTTGATAAGATATTATAATTAAAATGATTGTATTATACTCAATATCATGAATAATTCATGATGCAATTTTGAAAAAAATTGCCATGCAAAACCACAATAATTAGTTTTATGTGATAGGAAAAGTATTATTTTCATATTTAGACAGGAACTGAATGTTTATTTAGATACTCTATTCATAGAATCATAGAATCACAGAATCATAGAATCACAGAATCACTTTGTTGAAAAAGACCTTTTAGATCGTTGAGTCCAACTTGTATGTGTCCACTGTTAAAACATATCCCTAAGCACTTAATCTACCCACCTTTTAAATACCTTCCATTATGGTGACTCCACCACCTCTCTGGGCAGCCTTTACCAGTGCGTGACAAAGCTTTTGGCGAAGGAGGGTTTCCTGATCTCTAATCTGAATCTCCCCTGGTGCAACTTGAGGCCATTTCCTCTTGTTCTATCATCTGTTTCTTGGGAGAAGAGACCAGCACCCACCTCACTACAAACGCCATTCAAGCAGTTGTAGACACTGACGTGATCTCCCCTCAGTCTCCTTTTCTCCAGGCTAAATAGCCCCAGTTCCCTCAGCCACCTCTGATAAGGCTTGTTCCCTGACCCCTTCGCCAACTTTGTTGTCCTTCTCTGGATGTTCTCCAGCCCCTCAGTGTCTTTCTTGTAGTGAGGGGCCAAAGAGTGAACACAGGATTCAAGATGTGGCCTCACCAATGCTGAGTGCAGGGGCAGAATCACTTCCCTGCTTCTACTGGCCACACTGTTTCTGTTACAAGATGCTATTGGTCTTCTCCATAGTATACTAAATTATGGCATATACAATTATTTGTAATTTGAAAAAATGACAAGTTAATTTGAAAACCATTCCTAAGACGTGAACTTGTACATTGCCACCTACCTTATAAAATGGATTACGTTGTATATTTATGCATTTGCTGTAAAGTGGATGCATTTAAAATGTGACTGCACGTTTAACATTAGACTGGAACTCATGATGGTTTTTTTTTTTTTTTTT